>JABAJT010000010.1:2943-74107 GCA_018850275.1 Tephrocybe sp. 9174TJB
GAGGGTCAGGGGAGCTGGATGAATATTACTTTTGGAGTTAATGGGGAGGGCGCGGAGAAGAGGTTTATTGATGGGGCGGAGAAGAGGGGGTTGAAGGGGCTTAAAGGTCATCGGTGAGTTCACATTTCGGGTCCATTTTGTGACGCAGTGCTGAGGAACGCCGTTATAACAGCTCCGTTGGAGGTATGCGCGCGTCGTTGTACAACTCCGTCACCGAAGAATGGGTCGATGACCTCGTCAAGTACATGCGCGAATTTATCGAGCAGGAGACAAACGCCCCCGCCACAGTTCCAGTCACCGAGGCGTAATCTTTCTCAAATCTAATCAACGTTTGATTAATCTACAAAAAGAAAAAGGCTTAAACAAGAGACACGATAACGATACAAGCTAGAAACTACTACAACA
Source organism: Tephrocybe sp. 9174TJB (assembly GCA_018850275.1). Classification (NCBI taxonomy): domain Eukaryota; kingdom Fungi; phylum Basidiomycota; class Agaricomycetes; order Agaricales; family Lyophyllaceae; genus Tephrocybe; species Tephrocybe sp. 9174TJB. The sequence goes on from JABAJT010000010.1 coordinate 3,349, forward strand.
GTATAGCAGATGTATTACATACAATAATGTTCAACCATTTCACTGTGAATGACTGGACTTTCTTTGAGTTCACGAGAGTTCGGTCAACGACGACCGGGCACTTAATCTTATAACGGCCACGCATGATATGCATTCAACAAGTCACTTTGCCGGAGTGGTTAACGGGATCGCCTGCTATACAGCGCCAGCGGTTGCACTTTGTGCGCGAGTGTTCGAATCGCTCAGGTGACGGAATTTTTGCACATTCACAGTATGTACCGGGTGCCTGAGTCGGATGCTTATACATATACCTTCTTTTGCTTCCGCTCCCGCCCGTTCAATTAATATTCAATTCCAAGACATGATCGCTCGTTGAATATTACGTTGTATGGTAAAGCTTGTGGCGTAGGGTATTTCACTGCTGTGTTGCATGGTAGATGTTGGGGATGTATAGAAAATCAGCGCTAGCGATCCCGCTAAGTAGTGGGTGGGATCTTCAAGATCTGTTTCCCCGAGTCGATAGATTGTGATTCATGTTCATGCCTGGTTTTCCAGCATATATACAAGGAGATACTATTGATATTCATACGATTGGTTTATGGATCCCCTGCTCCCATCATACTCCGTACAAGGCTATACGCCATCTCTAGCGTACGCCGCGATTTGGTCCTGATACATGATGGCACAATATCTAAGGGCTTTCACAGTCACTTTGCCGGAGTGGTTAACGGGATCGCCTGCTATACAGCGCCAGCGGTTGCACTTTGTGCGCGAGTGTTCGAATCGCTCAGGTGACGTTCACAATGAATGCGTGTGAAATTTTCGATTTTGACTTTGACAATATTTCATTGCCTGTGTCCAAGTCCTCCAGGATAGGTCAATGTAAATTGTAATGAATGCTTGCCTTTCGCCCTAGGAATCTGCTTTTACTTTCAGAATACATACAACAGCTTCTTTATACAGAGAAATAACTGTTCGTAATTTAGAAATTATACAGTCCAAGAACCGCCACCAGAGCAATATTTTAACCAGTGTAGTTACGAACCCCGGGCCTGGGTACGCCGATCATGATGCGAGACAACCCACCTAAGTATCGGCTTTTTCGTCTACTGAATACACCGGAATGCTCACTGGTTGCATTCAACCTTAAATGTTCAACCCGTCAAAGGAGAGGGGAAGCAAGGAAGCAAAAAGATAACGAAGGCGCCTAGCCTCCTGCGACGCCACAATTCCCCAACGCTTCCGTAGTCACTTTGCCGGAGTGGTTAACGGGATCGCCTGCTAAAAGCATTCAGCGGTTGCACTTTGTGCGCGAGTGTTCGAATCGCTCAGGTGACGCTTTTTGGATTCCTAGCCCGACGGAGGATTATTTTGGTCACGTTGATAGCGCTTGTACGTCGATAGATCGCCCGTCGTTTCGTTGACCCTTTGGGCTACCAGTTTCAGCCTTTTTCATTCAACCCTCTTAGGCTCACATAAGCACCCTCCCAATCAACCCTCTTCGTTTTCAATTCCATGGGCCCAGGGAATGCCTTGGCCTTCAACAATGAGTCATCATGAACGCACACGTGCTTACCACGTGCGCGTTTAAAATTAACGCGAAAATTCATAACACATTTGGGTGGTCTTGTGTTGACCACAACCAACTCACAAATTGTACAAAAGGAAAGCCTCTTGTACTTTTAAATACCCTGCTCTTGAAGAAAACTACTGGCATAAATGACTCTGCGGCGATCCTCCCGCCTTGCCGCTACCTTAACGTCAGACTCAAGGACGACTGTCTCAGCGACCGAGTTGCGACAAGACAGCCCCCCAGTTAACGACGAATATGCAGATAAAGAACAAAGCTCTGATGAGGACGAAGAATTCGAAGAGATGGTCAAGCCCCAGCGAAAACGCCAGAGGACCAAGCATACGGGGCGAAAGCAACCAAAGTCCAAGGATACTGTTGGTCTGTTTAAGAACGTGCGCGGGCGGCGTGGTGCACTGAAAGATATTGTTGAGATGCCTCTCGACATACTTCATGAGGTATTCTCTTCTCCCATTGTCTATGGAGAGCTCATCGTAAACCTATTCTAGATTTTTATGCATCTCTATCCGGTCGAACTTCTGCATCTTTCGCGACTGTCGAAACCTCTTCGACGGATCCTTATGACAAAATCAGCTGAATTTATTTGGAAACAAGCGCGCTTTAACCTCGACGATTTTCCTGATTGCCCAGATGATCTAAATGAGCCTCAGTATGCTTGTTTGGTATTCGGCGCCATATGTGATGTCCGCTATATTTTCGTCCATAGTGCGCGATTTCTCTCAGCTAATTTTTTGTATCTCAAGTATTGCAATGAACGTAAATCACGTTATTTTATATGGTCCATCCGCCGACGCTGTTGCAAAAGATGTATTACTGCTGGTACTCACTTTCAATCGTGAGTTGTATTTCCAATGATTTTATACGTATTTCTGAAACTTGCATAGCCAAAGGGATGATGGTATCATCCGCGACTCCGCGTTTTGCTTCTTGTTCAAAGATTTTCCTTCGATGAACGTGGTGACCAACAGTATGACTCACACTTGTTCCTATGTACCTATTGTTTGACTTTTGACCGTTCAGCTGAGCCGGTCGATGTTTTTGATACTTCCTATCCTAACGCGACATTTTGGTGTGCGGCTTCTGCCACGGAAATGCGTAAAAAATATGCACAGTTGGAGGAGGCCGACAGAGGTTCGTGGTTTCAACAGTTCAAAGAGGACAAAATTCGTCGAATCGCGGTCAGGCTACCTGCATCTTTTTGATCTATATGCTGATACCCAACCTGTTCTAGCACGGTCGCCGTTGTGAGGCGTGGTTCGCGAAAGAGAGCGAGCGACGTTCCTCTGACCTGGATTCTATTCGTCATCGCCGGTGTGAAGCGTAAACACCCCTTCTCCTTCTTGCCTAAGTTGGAGTATTCTAATAAGTGTCACTTCTAGGATCAAAGAAAGGTTAAGCGAACTTGGTAAGCAAAGACGCTTTTTTTTCGAAAACTTACTCGACTGAGCGTTACTAGGCTGGGCAGAGGAACTTCAAAGGATTCCGAATTTCAGCCAATGGCAGTTTGTCAAGCAGCCAAAAGATCTTACTGATCGAAGTATGTATTCTCGAATGAGTATCTGTACAGCCCCGAACTTTATCTGAAATTGCTCAGTCTGGCGAAACAACAAGGACGAGCTAATCGCTAATCTAGAAAAATACAAAGCTCAACGACTAGAAAAGGAATACCCCCTGGCTGTCGCCCAACGAAGAGCATTGTTGGCGGCTCGTCTGCAAGCCTTACGCTGTTCAACGCCACTGCGAGATAGAATTTTCCCGAGCAATTCAGAAATGGAGTCAATGGAGCCAATCAAGACGTCAATACAGGCGCCAATTTCGGAGCAAATTCAATTCCCAGACGACCTACTTATGGAGGTGCGTCAGAATTGGCGTAATTCACAGGATGTAAAAATGCGCGACATGGTGATTCTCGGATCTTCTGGTGACGGTGATATACCCACTCCTGAAAGTGGTGTGAATGTTCTCCATCTTGCAACAACCATACTCAAGTGTTGCCGTTTTGGATACTACTGTCCATACTCCTGCAAGAAATTTGTCGGATATCCTGAAGTACTCGTCCATCGATGTAGGCAAAGTTGGAGAATTAAACTAGATACCATGGGACACTCTCTTGCTAAATCCATTTTGGAGGCATCTGGCCTCGATCCTACCACGACACTCAGAGAGGAGCTCTACGAACCTGGTTTCTATCTAGAATGCCGCGAGTGCCCGCTCGTCGAGAAGAGTGACGGCAAACGGACTATATTGACATGGCATGTTGCAGTAAGCCCTCCCATTTTCCCCCATCACGGATGTGTATTTGACCTTTGTTTAACAGATAGACCACGCTTTATGGCATGATGAGCAAGGCAAGCAGTTTCGCATTGAACGTGCCAACCTCGACAACGTTGAATTGGAGATCGTTGAAAAACTCAAAGCCGATAGTCTTTGTGGCTCTCCATATCAAGATGATTTCGCATGCATGAGATGTAAAGATACTCCTCGATTCACAGGAAATTTGGCTATGGTAGAAAACCATGTGTACCAAGAGTGGGTTTCTTTGGACCACATTTTTTGACGATGCTGAGAATTGTTTAATAGGCATAAGGATGAACGAGATCCTGGAGAGCTGGTCCATCTGGTAGACTTTGACTTCGAAATCACTCCCTCGGGCTTCCGCCGCGAGCCTACGGATGTACTTTATCTTGTAAACCAGTGACCCAACTTCAGTCACATCACGAATTCGAAAATCGGGCAATCGAGTACATCTGTATTACTCGGACGCTTTCACATTCCTTCGTCTGGGTTTGAGTTGATATAAGGGAGATGAAATTTTTCTTGGGAGTTCGCCAGATCCTGGGTTCTCAGGAGCGATGGATCTGAAAAAGTGGTTGCTTGAAAGTCACGATCCACTTGTAGATACTCGCGATTGACGCGCACATCACGAGCCTTCCTCAGACGATAATACTACAACACCCTCGCCAGTTCCTTTGTACATGTGATGACTAATCAACTAAAGTAGTTTGACCCCATGTTGACGACAAAAGTACTTCTCCCGCCTCGTGGTAGCACCAACACCGTCTCTGCTCCGTGGACCTGGGAAGTCTCTATGCTGGGTACGGCCATTGACCCCATCGTCAACTCGCCAGCCACTGGTAATGCCGTTAGTGAAACTTTGGGTAAAGCTAGTTCCCCGTGATGCAACGCAACGAGTGTTATGTGCACTACATTCGTTTCACCATCCTGTTGCCAAAATTAGTCCTTTGCCGTCAAGATACTATGGGTAGACGCACAGCAGCAGCAAAGTCACCTCGTTTGGGCCCACTGATAAGCCAATCGGGTATCATCTCTTCTACATCATACCTTAGCATATACTGTTCCGTATCACCAACACTGGAGCCCCAGCGAAAAGACGTGTGGATGGAAAGGGACGCCGATATTGGTTGACCAGCATAGAGAGGCATGGAACCCGGTTTGGCAGACACGCTGTTGAACGGCGTGTATAAAACCCGGACGCACACGGAAGCGATAATCTCGAAGAAAATTGAGGCGAATGGACTGCATAAAACAAAGCTGGACATACGGTCATGTACGGCACATCTACAGGGAAATGAATTTCTCTCCATTTGCCTGTTGGAGGGTTCGGGTGCTTGTGCTCTTTGAGAAGCTGGGCAAAAATCGTCAGAGCATAATCAAGAGGGATCATAAGCCACAGACATGTTTGGCCCTTTCAAATAGCTCGACCTCGTCACTGATTTTAGATGTCGGTGAATCAGGAACTCTGAGTTCTCCAGTAATACCATAAAGCTCAACCCATCCCACATCGGTTTCCAGTGCTTTGACAATGCTGTCAAAGAGAAATGCGCGATGTTGAAGTGGAGATGACGACTCCATCAGTACTTGGCCAATGGTTTCTTCCACAACAGACTCGACCTCTTATATTGATATTAGCTCAGGTATGTTGAGAGATACGGAGACACTCCACCTTCACGGATCGTACGATATCGTACCAGGAGAGTCGACGGTTCTCGGACTAACATTACAACACAAAGAAGGTCAGAAGGCAGATATAGATATTCTTTTTGTTTGACACACCTGGACCATTAATGGATTCGATGCTGAAGAGAAAATTCGCCGGTTGGACAGGCGTGACGGTCTGGTGGGATATCAGGTTTTATCGAGAGCCTGCATTTGCATACTTACAACCACCCCTCGCGTTTTCGTTGCTGTCGGCAAAACCTTGACCCCGTCAAGACCCCCGGCTCGAGTTAATAGATGTGCAGATAATATTCGCACATGTTGGTGGCTTGTTGTAGATATTATGAACTTCGAAAAGAGTCTAGCATTTCAATTGGATCACCTGACAAGAAATATGATGGAAATAAAGAGCAATACCGAGAGCCACGGAAAAAATCTTCAACATTGGCGGTTACTGGAATACTTATCGAAACCACCTGAGTCGACCGGATCGTCCTTGAAACGGATGGTTCAGCGACAGTCGTGTACTCGACTTCTGCCAGTATTTTCTGTGGTTGGATGAGCAACGAATTGATTTCAAACCTAACAGTATTACCAACGCGTCGGCCCCTGACGTATACGTGTGGGGGACCATGAGTGTGACAACTGAAAGTTTGGAGATGTCTTCCAAGACAATAGAATCATCTACAACTCGAAGCGGCTCTCTTCGCTTTTCTATGGTTTCTCGATAAGCTTCGCCAGGAACGAAATATTGGATGACTGCTCACCGCCACTGAAATACCCATCTTCAGGCCGAAAGGTTACACCAGAGCTCCTGAGCTTGATTGTGGCTTTCACTACATGATTCCGCCCAGTTGACACGAAAACCGATAGTGTCGGAGGTTTCCCAATTTCAACTATGTTGAAAAATGAAAACTCGATGTTGAGCATGAATGATTTAATGAACCTTACCCTTATCAGACTGGCGGACTTGCACGTTCAGTGAAAGCAGGTCCTGCGGGATGCGGACAAGGATAGGCAACTCCTTGTGCATTGAGGGAATTTTGGAAGGAGGCTTTCGATGCTGGTATCGAAGGCACAACTTGGCGACTCTCAGCTCGCTAGATTCATGTACATAGGTTCCTGGCGGGGCAACCTTGCAGGCGATATCAGAAAGAAGCAGCCAAATGAAGTAGGGAGCCTCACAAGGCAATATAATGTAAGCTCCGTTTTCCCCGATGGCAAGCTAGAAATAGGGGTTGAGAAAGTGAATCGTTCCAATTCCTTGCCTGTAAGGACGACATTAATGTCACTTGCTGGGAGGGCCTTTTAAGTACTAGAATGAGTCGTGTTATGATGGACAGCCAATTCACTCACGCAGGGCAGGTGATTTTGAATGATGACATCTAAATAACATCCATCCTTCGTCTCCGCTATTCGAGCATTTGGCGAGACTTTGACAGATACAGCAGGGTGGTTTGGATGGGCCAAATCTGCGGAAGAGGCCATACATCGTGTTTATGGCGAAGGAAACGGGTATGATGCTTACCAGCGTCAAGTTTCATAGCGGCTTGGTGTAAGTTCCCCACAAGTTTGGAAACATACTCTACTTTGTCTTCCTCGTGCATCAACAGATCTATGCCCAGAGTATCAATGTATGACTTGAGGAACGACAGAACAATATGAATCCATTCGGTATCTTTTTCTTGTTCAAAGTCGGCATGGGTGTCAAGCGCCTTGGACAGCATAAAGGCCTCCATAGAAGTCCACATATGTGGGGCATAGTGGGCAGGAAGCGATGTGTATACCGAGAGCGCGGACCTGTATTCGCCACGATGACTGGAAAGGATATCAACCAGTACCCATATAGCCTCGGTTAAAGAGAAACAACTTACACGTCAAGTGCAGCAAGACTGCCATGAAGTCGCAATGCAAATTTCCTCCTCCCAGCTGTGGTGTACATCTCTATTGTACGATTTGTGGCATCTAAGTAGAGGGTGTAGAACGCCTCGGCATCGATGATGGCATTGAGTAGTTCTTCATTGCTAATGGTCAGCTTTGAGGCAGTCGGTGTAGAGGTTGTTGATGGATTGCAAGATGATGAAAACGGTGGCCGTCGGGGTAGATGGCCGACAGAAACGCCGATGATGTCGAGCTATGATTAGATGAGTCAGAATTCTGAGGTGTCTTGACTTCAAGTTTATACCTGTGTTCGGGCCAAGTCTAAGAGTTCGCCCTTTGCCGCATTGAAAGAATTGAGTATGGGGGCTGGGAATAAAAACCCTGATGCCCATTTATCACAATACTCCACAACACTGAGCGCAGATGAATATATCCACGATTCAATGAAGAATGGAGGTAGCGTTTCCTAAAGACATGTCAAATAGGTCAACAAGCTGGGACGAAGGAGACATACTTCAACCTCTCGTAACCGCCGTCCGAATGCCCCCAAGAAAGCTGCAGCTTTCCTACATATCTCATTTATGCGACCGCGCTGCGCTAGCAGTTCGCATTGACGAGAAAGGAGGTATATCCGGAAGTCAAAGACAGAGATAGTGTTCGCAAGTATAAGTTCACGATATGCTTTCCGCTTGCCTGATAATATAGGTGCTGAATCGTCTCCAGCGGCGGGTGTGATGAGTGTTCCGAACCAAGAGAGATTCTTTTCCTTTAGGACATGATAGAACGTCGTTTCGAGCTCTTCATATTGTCCATATGCATCTTCAAAGAGGGTTACCCCTTCAAAGGAGCTAGCAAGGCTTTCCTATGTTAAGTTCAGCACAACTCATTTGGACGTAAAGCCCGGAAAACACCTTAAGGATAAAAAACGTGCAAAAGTTCCATCCAGGCATTTGACGTTGGCTCTCTGATCGCTTAACTTCTTCGACTCGTTGTGCAACTGCGAGATCAAATGCAGACAAGACTCCGTCCTTGATTTTGTTGATGAGCTCTGCCCATACCGCTGGAGAATCTGTTTCTGGTGACCACGCGACTTGCACACATCTATCACGCGTTAGAAATAAACAATAGAGAAACGGAAGACAAGCAAACCTCTCCCGTCTCTCAGAATTGAAGTCTCCTCTAACCTTCTCTAGAACTGAGCCCCTCATCTGGAATATATTGGCTGCCGGTGCGCGTGAGTCTGGCTTCGTAATATGGACAATGAGCCATTCCTGATTTTTGCGTGCCGTAACATCAGAGTGCCAGTCTTTAATCTGCTTCTTCACAGTAGCTCTGTAACCCTCTACGTCCGTATTCTATGAAATCTCAGCGTTAATACATGACGTTTGATACAACGTCTATTTTTGCAACACACCTGTAGTACAATAACGTAGATATTAAGCAGCGGTTTCTCCAGTATTGTTACAGGTATCTGAGTGTGCTCGTCGCGTGGGGTATCGAGGGGGACCAAATCTACTTCCAGCTCCAGAATTGTGCGTATTGATGAGTGTGACGCGGGTTTCCAATGAATATTACGCAGAGGGAGTTGTGCGCGCAGAGCCGTCTGAACCTGCTTCCATCGCGGGGACGATACAATACCGGGTGCAGCTGAGAAGGAGACGAGAACGCGCTGGGTGGAGCCTGTCGGTACATTAGCCATCCTCGTCGTAATAGTGAGAGGAGAGTGTGACACGGTGGCTGTGCTAATTGATCGGCTACTCATAATGTCCAGAAAAAGTTTTGACAAAGTACCTCAACCTGCTTTACACCAAAAATGCCTGGCCCAGAAGATGCGAGCACATCAACGGAACCCACTGCTACATTTGAGTCGCTAGGACTGATCAAACCGCTTCTGCAAGCTCTAGATCAGGTTGGCTATAAGGCTCCAACCGAAATTCAGGTCGAAGCATTACCTCATGCTTTAGAGGGCAGAGATATCATTGGCGTTGCCTCTACTGGATCAGGAAAAACTGCGGCGTTTGCACTTCCTATTCTGCAAAAGCTTTGGGACGAACCCAAGGGACTCTTCGCATGTGTTCTGGCCCCAACACGTGAACTGGCCTACCAAATATCCCAGCAGTTTGAATCGCTGGGGTCAGCTATGGGAGTTAGGTGTGCAGTGATCGTCGGAGGAATGGATATGCCTGCGCAAGCTATTGCTCTTGCTAAACGCCCTCACATTGTGGTCGCGACACCCGGTCGTCTTATTGACCACTTGGAAAATACCAAAGGATTCAGTCTGAGAGGCATCAAATTCCTGGTCAGTTTCACATTCGAGTCGTTTCTTTTAATCCTTTCAGTATTGATTATAAAGTGTCCGTCCAGGTTCTCGACGAGGCAGATCGCCTGCTTGACATGGACTTTGGACCCATCATCGACAAAATTCTCAAACTCATACCGAAAGAACGCACGACATACCTCTTCTCTGCAACGATGACGAGCAAAGTCGCAAAACTACAGCGCGCAAGTTTATCCAATCCTGTCCGTGTGGAAGTTTCGTCAAAGTAAGGTCCTCTGAATGCATTTAGGTGTAACACCATGCTGAATTAACATTCATTATCCAGATACCAAACAGTGTCTACATTGTTGCAATATTACCTTCTAATGCCACTGAAAGACAAGGATGCACACCTTGTGTATTTGGTCAATTCCCTTGCGCAGAATTCAACGATAATATTCACAAGAACAGTCAACGATGCCCAAAGGTCAATTCATATCATTTCAGTGTGAACAACTGTTAAATTCGATCTAGGCTATCCATCATTTTGCGAACGCTTGGCTTCCCTGCTGTACCTTTACATGGTCAATTGAGTCAAAGCCAACGTCTTGGTGCTCTAGGCAAATTTAAAAGCGGGGGGCGTAAAGTCTTAGTCGCGACAGATATCGCCAGTCGGTAAGTATCGCGTTTGTTTTGAAGGCGAAAGGACACCTAGATCAAAATTTCGACGCTTCTAGAGGTCTTGATATACCGTCCGTGGATATTGTCATCAACTTCGACATTCCTACCCATTCGAAAGACTATATCCATCGTGTTGGGCGAACAGCACGAGCAGGTCGTGCAGGCAAGTCGATCACACTGGTCACACAATATGACGTGGAGCTCGTTCAACGTATCGAGGCTGTCATTGGTAAAAAGATGGAGCTTTGGCCTACGGACGGGGAGGAGATCGCGTTACTCAAGGAACGAGTGAATGAGGCCAGCCGGTTGGCGGTCGCGGAGATGAAAGAGCAGGCGATGAAGGGAGGCAATGGCGCTGGTAGTAGGAAACGACGACGCGAAGAAGGTGGAGGACGAGATGATCGTGACAGGGATGATGATGTGGTTGAAGCTGGCATGCCGAAGCGTAGGAAGGGTGGTAGGCGCTAGCTTTGATTTGTTGTCCCCATCGCTGTGACCGATAAAGGACATTTTTCGTGACCGATATTTCAATTCACCCTAAGACTCGATTGAGTAGTGTATCTATGACGCGGTCAAACACGACGGTGAAGTGCTTCATGTCAATGATCACAACCAGTACGTAAGTAGTGCGTTCCTTTACGATCATCTTGTGAAATAATGTAAAGCAATAATCTGGAAACAGAAAGATACCCTGTATTTGCACCAGGCTTTCCGCAAGTCACCCATGAACTCAGATATGGCCGATCCATAACCCTTATGCTATTGTAAAATCCTAAAGAACTACAACACTCTCTGTGATAAAGTCATATCACCTCCTCCATATCCTCATCATCACTATCCTCCTCTTCTTCAGGCACAGGCTCAACTGGTTGAGGAGGCGGTGGAGGTTCAACTGTAATCATGTGTGGAGGCGCAGCGGGTTGTGGTTGTTGAGTTGCAGCACCCATCTGCGTGGGAGGTGCATACATTGGCACCATACCGTACGCAAACGGAGGCGGGAAGCCCGCCATGTGAGGTGCAGCCATTATTGGAGGGGAAGATGTCTGGGATGCAGTTATTGGCGGGGGTACACTCGTTATTGGCGCAGGTGTCGTTGGTGCCATAAACATCGCTGGAGGTGCAGGTGCCGTTGAGGGTTGGACCGTCGAAGCTGTAGGAGTGGATGAAGCGACGGTCGTTGGTTCAGGAGCGGTGACAGAGGCAACAACAGGGTAGTGTATCACAGGATCGTCTTCGTCTTCTTGAGACAGTTCCGCCAACTGTGCAGCCAACAACGCCAAATGGGCTTGAAGTTCTGCCCTTCCAGCAGCATAGACCTCATCCATATTAGTAGTCTCCGTAGTTGCGGCGGTAGTTTTGCTCGCCGTATCAGGAGCATCTGGTGCGCTTGGCACAACGGCGGTTGAGACGACGGGAGATGAGCTGGGCCCGGCGAGAGGCGGCTCCGCCCCTCCACTGTCGTCCTCTTTCATGGAGAGTAAAGAGTCAAAATTGATAGCCTTGAGGATATTTTGAGCTGCCTCCCATGCATCTTGTGCAGTACCAGCCTGGCTGGCGTCGGCAGCAGCTGCCGTTGTTGACGGCGACGTCGATGTAGCCTGTGTCTGCCCATTTTGTGCAAACCCTGGTGCCTGTTGCACCTGTTGCTGTTGTTGCTGTGGCTGCTGATAGGGATATCCAAATGGTTGTTGCGTCGAGAAGGCATTGTTTTGGTTTGTCTGGTTGTGGTGAACAAGCGGCGCGTGGGTGAAGGGTGAAGCAGAAGTCGGTGGTGCTGATGAGGAATTTTGTGTTTGTGGCCGACGCGTCGTCCGTCGTGATGTCTATATCGATGTTGGAATGATGTCGTATATAGATATAAAACGGGCACTTACATTGCCACCCTCCCAAGACGAATTGAGCCTGTACTTCCCACCACTGCTCTTTTGAAACCGCCCTCTTTTGAAAGCCTTTTGTAGGGCTTGACTTGCCGAGGGACGGAAATTCGACTGTAAGGGATAATGGGATGCCATCCAGGTGAATAGATCCTTTGGTGCGCAACCTTCTGGATCGGCGGCGTCTGTCAGGGCTTCGACGATCATTTCTTCATAGCTCGGAAGGTCGTCTGCTGAGCCGGTATTAGTGTTGAAGACGTCCTGGGGTTGTTGGGGTGGGGGGTGAGTGATGGGTGGAGGAGGGGTGTAAGGGAGAGGGAGAGTTGTTGGTTGTGGGTATGCCGGATGCGGCTGTGGATATGCACCGGGCATTTGATGAGGGTAGACATACGGATTTGGATACGGTGGATATCCTGGAGGAGGTTGGTAGTAAGGCGTGTGTGGATAGGCAGGTTGAGGATGGCCATACCCGTACGGCTGGTGAGGGTAAGCGGGCTGCTGTGGGGTTGGTGTCGACGCTGTGGATGGCACGGGCGTCGCAGGAGCAGCAGTGGCGGATGAGGCCGTAGCTGCCTGGTCTGCAGGCGCGGGTGATGGTTGAACGGAAGTGGTGGCAGAAGTCGAGGTCTCTGGAGGCGGCGTCGGCGGTTTGTCTGGCGGTTGTGCTTCAGACGGCTGCGCTATTGAATTTCCAGCAGAAGTATCTGGTTCAGGTGGTTTTTCGGGGGTGTTAGCGGCTGGTTCTGGGGCAGTTGTGTTGGAGGTCGACGCCACAGGTGTTTCAGGGGCAGACGGAGAAGATTTCTGCAGTGCAGCGATAGCCGCGTTGAAGTCTGGAGGCCATATTGTACTCTTCACGTAAGGAGGTACGTGGATATCCAGATTGAGGCAGATGTCAATGATCTGTTGGGACGATAGAAGAGCGAGATACTGCTTCTTGAGTTCATGGTCCTGCGGTCCTAATGCATTGTTACAGGGAGAAAAAAAAACAAAGAAAACAGGTCAACGAACCGGGGAGAATGTGGTGGTACGGACTATGATAGAGAGGATGTGGCGAAGGTGAGGCGTACAGACCCGTAGTCTGCATCCTTCCGGGCTCCTGCACAGTTCTTCGCAACAAGGTTCGCTCGTTTTCAAACTCCTTCGCAGATTACCCAACAATTCATCTTTCAACATTCAACAGCCATGCTTTATCCTCGTCTCTTACCCTCGACAAGCCCTTTATCTTCTGCGTGGTTGCACTGTTATTCCTATGCAATAATGTTATCAAATCTCGGATCACACACTGACACTACATCTTCGGGGCGGCTTTCAAATTGCAAATTCATACATACATTGCACAATGGTCGTAGCTTTCTAACGAGACCATTTCGTCTTGACTTTCAGCTAAAAAATATCTAAAAATGCGAAAAATTGGCATCCGCATAAACCTGACTTTGGAACTTGTCATCACTCAGTAGCGCTTCCCGTATCTGGAACTCCTTCGTGTAAACCACCTGATTAGACTTCGGGTTGAAGGCAGTGTAGACTCTAAAACTGTCAGCAGCGCCATGACTCCGACAGCCTTTCGCACACATTGTCATACTGCCTCACAAGCTCGGAATTGGAAGGTCTTCTAGTGAAGTGAGGCCACCCCAAAAGCGGGAAGTTGAGGTGAGAAGACATTCCTATCTTAAGCTTAAGGTTAGTACACTCGATCTGAATCTGAATCTCACACGCTTCGCCTTCTATCAAGCAAGGTGACCCACACCACTCATCGAATTGCATTCGAAGGCACTGATTTTCAATTGAAGTTTCAAATGAATTACAGCATGTAGGCGAGCGTGTCTACTTTCTCGAAAAAGGACAGCTCTGCTCTACTTTCATCGTCGTGCCCAGATTACACATACGTAAGGACTCGAAAGTCTACTTCCCTTAAGACCCTCAATGGCTTGTCCTCGATGCTGGGCCCTCTAAATTCCGTCGATATCCTCGACCATCATTTCTAAGTACACAGCCTGAAGGTTCTAAAAGCATTCGATTCGTAATCTGGCACCCGAACAACCAAGACGCTTTGAACCAGACCATGGAAGTTGTGCCTCAGTGTTTTTGAAATCATACTATTCCATCAATCATACGTAACTTATCTATCACATCCCTCGTCCACACTTACCTGTAATCTCATGATCATTGCCAATGAATTATTGGCAAGATACAGCGCCACAATTTGAATTCCCATCAGCCGTTGTACATCATTGACTCCCCGCGATCGGAGTTATAGTACCCACGGGACCCTTCCCTCCATACTTTGTTGTGTTCCTGGGAACCAACGAGCCGTCTAATCGTTCCATCAGTGACCATCTATTGACAAGAAGACCCACGAAAGGAAATGCCCACCAGAGTTAAAAGGGCGGAAAACATGGATAGTAAGTGACCATCTATTGACAAGAAGACCCACGAAAGGAAATGCCCACCAGAGTTAAAAGGGCGGAAAACATGGATAGTAATCTCAGTCTGCAACTCCCACTTCCAGTCTACTGCAACACTCTTCTTTTCCATCTAAACGACAATGTTCACTGTCAGCTATACTCCTCATCTTTCTACTCGTTCTTTCGTTTGACCGTTCTTCACCATGTATAGACCGTCGCTGTCCCCACCAACGCTGCCTGCGGCAACACCGGCTGCACTAGTTCTGCCTGTGGTACCGCCAGCTGCGCATGCAGCTCCTCGTACGTCTGTTTGTCCCTCATTCGGCCCCCTGGGACTGAACATCACTTCAATGACCAGCTGCTCTTGCGGCACCAGCGAATGCAAGTGCCACTGATCTAACAATCACCCATGCCTTCCACAACCCCCTTACACCCTGACAAGATAAAGCGACGGAAGACTTGGCGTACTTTGATTATTATGAAGCTATGATTACTATTGTTTCTCTATGAACATTGTCTATATGCCTGAGTGATATAATGTCTGAGTGAGATTATGGCACAATGATAGAAAGGGGATGAAGGCTAAGCCTTCAATACGAAAGGCGGCCTAAAACGGCCTGCAGAGCAAATAAGCTGCACTTGGAGCAGCGTAAAAGTGTCGAAGAGGCTCTCGGCTCGAGGCCCGGTATCATGACGTATCGTCATAGCGAAATCCCTCCACAAGGGACATTTCTGGACATTTTTTGCACGTCGATGGATGGCCATGTCCATCAGCGGCGCTCCTCCACATGTAACACCAGATCTCCTATCTAATCCTGGAAATCAGGTTGAAGAAAAAGGAAAGTTCAACGACAAACGCATACCTGGATTTATATCATCATCAAGCGCAATGCAAGCCAACTCGTGTTTCCAGTTGCTGCGATCATAGCCCTTTGGCAACAGATTTTTGGGAAGGTTCCGATTTAGTTGGCTCTATTTTGAGGCTCTGTAGTATTGGGTCAAGCGAGGCAAGTTCATCTTTGATCCCATTTCGCGCAAACGCGTCAAGTTCCTTCAGCAGAGTCGAAGTGATTTTCTGCATGTATAAAAAAAAAGTTAGGCCAATATGGCATCCACTTCGACTATTCCCTCGTACTTTGAACTTTGCATCAACTTTCAGTACTGTTTCTCCTAGTTGTGAAGACCAGTTGGGCGGCGGGCTTGTTATGATTCCACCATGTGTAAGTCCCCCAGCACCACCCCCGCCGCCCGCGCTCGCGATATTCCACAAGCTGCTGCTCATGTCCTCGGGGCCACCATAGGGTGAATGATACTGTGTGCTTGGTGTGGAATGTTGTGTGACAGGGGCACCGCCAGCCGGGGTGGTATCGCCAGAAAGGATATATGACACGCCAGGATGAGGAGAAAGGAGGCCGAGTGGTCCCATCATATGCTGGGAGGAGTGGGCAAATGGTGAAGGCCCGAGGATCTTGGATATTTTGTTGTAGACCTCGGAAATGACATCGAGAAGAGATAGGAGGGTTTGGTGATAATCGAGGGGAAATGGCTACGTGGATATATGAATTTTGTTCCGTCGTTAAACACAGGATACGCGTACCAAGTGTGGAGTCATCAGGTATGAAGTGTCAGAACCATCTGCGAAGGAGGCGGCGTAATCACTACCACCACGCCTACTGATTTTAGGTCTAAACAGGCGTTTAGACTGTCGCTATATTGTTTGCTCAATTACAGCCTGCTTTGGAAGGAGTCAAGATGCCCACCATCTTGGATTTGTCGCCGTCGTCCTTGGTCTGGTCATATTCGGTTATAGTATTTATAAGTCCGCGTAACAGATCCTGCGGCTGGTTGATATCCAACAGGTTGGACAAAGACATGCCAAGGATAGCGAAACGGTTAGTCCTGTGAAATGTCAGATTTTTATACAGCTATGCTTCACAAGTAACGCACCGTTTCCGTATTTCAGGTATGTTGTTGCTAAACTCACGCTCGAGGTCGGCGCGTGAAATGAGGATAGTATGGAACCAATGGCTGCGCCTGAAAGACAGAAACACGCTGATTTAGTGGACAGACAAGCTCAACAGCCAAAAACCTACCCCTCGTGGATACTTCGTATGTAGGTGAGCGTGATGATCCGTTTCTGGATGAGATCGCGCAGATACTCGACGGAAGTACCTTGACCAAGTTGTGGGCTAGTTGCGCCGGCAAGGGCCATATTTGGGTCGGTGTAAAGAGACTGAGCGTCAAACTCCTTGGCAGTGCCAGTAGTTGGGGTGCTGACGCTCCCTGCAGCAGCAAAGGACAGGCCTGTGGCGGGATTTATGTTGGAGGTGCCGATTGAGATGGGGGGAGGAACGGCGGCAGAGGATGAAGGTTTGAAAGAACTGAGGAGATTCTGCGCAGATGACTTTCTGCGCATTGTTGGGCGTTGCTGTGAGTCGACGGTGAAATGCGACATGATTCTACCAATTTATTTGTTGCGAACTTCTCAACTGCAAATCTGATGCCTGCTGTCTTCCAAGTACAGGGTCACGTGTGATACCATCTTGATCTTTGTGTCCTCTTGTCCTTCTACTCCTACATCCACCATGGCCGACATCAACGCTATCGCGAAGCAGTTCACTGACTTCTACTACACCACTTTCGATGAGAACCGTGCCAACCTCAACAGTCTCTACGTATGTCTTCTCTCATACCCTGTCGCCTAATATCTCAATCTCATCTCCTTGCCTCCAGCGCCAGGAGTCCATGCTGAGCTGGGAAGGCACTCCAATCCAAGGAAACAATGCCATTTCTGAAAAACTTGTGGTACGTGGTTACGCTTATCCCCTATCACAACGCTCGTGCTGACAAGATCAATCAGGGATTGCCCTTTCAAAAAGTGCAGCACAAAGTGACCACCCTCGACGCGCAACCCTCAAATCCAGCTGTTCCGAGCATCATCGTTAGCGTCACCGGGCTTCTCGTGGTACTTTTATCCATGATCATTGACCCGCCGCACAAAAATCAACCATAACCTCACTTCTTATAGGTCGACGACGCTACCAATGCCCTTCAATTCAGCCAGATCTTCCACCTAATCCCCGATGGAGGCAGCTACTACGTGTATGTTTCTCACCGATTATTATGCTTACTCGCATTTTTACCATTCAATAGGCTCAACGATATCTTCCGTCTCAACTACGGTTAAATCTGATAGACCCATCGAAGGATCGAGTGTGTGCTATTAGGATAGCAATGGCCCTATCTCTCTTAACATAATTTTTTTAATTCATCGCTGGTCTTGATAATATCTGATCTTTTATCGGTTCCCATTCGGACTTCCCTCCCTGCACGACATGCAAAAGAAGTTTGGCAACTAACAAATAGGGCGCGAAGATGAAATTGATCGAATTTCATCCTAAACGCACCTAGACCAACTGCCACTGAAGAATTGCAAGACCTACTCTCTCTGCTTACGCCTCGTAGTTTCCCTATCCAAACTCCCTAGATGGTGCTACTGATTACAGGGGCACTCCACCAGCCCCGTAGAGATGAGTCCATTCCCTATCTTCAAAAAATAATAGTCACCTGTAGCATTGCATCATGTAAATCCAACGCCAGGACTTAACCAAACCAAGGGTATTAAAATTCAACGCACCATATATAACGCCAGTTAAAGCGTTCCCTGCTGGCTTGCTCAGTGTACCGTTTGCCAGGATGCTCTCCCAATTTGGACCTGCCCACGCGAGGGAGGTGATATTATTCACGATCTAGCATCAAGTGTCAAATCATCTCTGCGTGAACCCTCGATCTCCAGCCACACCTGGATTGCCGAAGTGGTGTAGTAATCTGCGTTCTTCTCGTCTATCTCGTACCGTGCAAGGAACAGGAGGCCGGACGCAGCAATGGCCGCTGCTGCTGAATCAGCCGGGCGAGGCGGATCAAGAGGTGCGTCAAAATCCCTACAAGGTGTTCATCGTCTGTCATTAAATATATGGTCCATAATTAGACACACCATGGAATGATACCGTCTTCTGGAATATGTTTTAAAAAATATACAGCGAGAAGCCGTGCAGTTTCAAGGTACTTGTGGTCGCCTGTATATTTAAACACTATTTGAGAAGAATTTTAGTTGTTAGGTATCATGGCGAGAATTGAATATTACTGATCGCAAATCCATAGATCGCCCAGGCCTGACCACGCGTCCATGTACTGTCATCTGCATATCCCTGGGCTGTCCGTTTTCTGACGACCCCTCCCGTTTTTGAGTTGTACTCAACGATATGCCAAGTCGATCCTGAAGTTTCTGAGAAAGTGAGCTTCACGGAAGCAGTCGAATAACTCGTACCGTCTTCCCGAATGTGATTTTTTATCGTTGTATCTGCATGGCTGATGGCCATCTCATATAGTGTCGAATTGCCCGTCAGCTCTGCTGCTAGTAACAATACCTCGAGACTCATCATATTATCGATGATGACTTTCTACTTGAGACCATTAGTGCGCAGTACACAGCATGGAGTCGTTTGAAACGAACGTAAGGTTCCGAACCATCCCAACTTCGAGTGCTGCCTACAATAGGGTTGAAGCGATTTGCCAGGACAACTGCAAAGTCTTTAACAGCGTCCTGTGCCACTACATCACCCGGGTTTCTGCTCTAGTGTCTCAGTGCGTATCCACCATCTTGGAACAAGCCTGACCACGTACATGTCAAGTTCCTCTAAGAAAGCGATCAAGAAAGCTTGATCATGGTCGGGGCTGCCCTCAGGCTCAGGAATTATCAAATTAGCTGCCACAGAACGCCCTAACTCCAACCAGTCCGCGATTCCCAGACCATTTTCAGGCGTTGGTGGGCAGAGATTCTTGCGCTCGTTAAGGGCATAGAAAGTAGCAGGGAAGAACCCACTTGACCACGAACTGGCGGGAAAATACTGCCATGTACCAGTGGTATTTGTGAACTGCGGGTATAGCGTTGGGTTGAGGTTGAACTTGTGGAAATCGGCGAGAATTTTTTGAGGTAGGAGAGGGGAGAAGAGCTGTGGGGCAGTGAACAAACTCAGGACTCTGTGGCATGTGCTTAAGGCCCCGAGGGTACTGAGAAGAGTGAGGGCTCGGAGGAAAGACATGCTGTGAATTTAATCGGACCTAAACAAGGGTTTTAATACGAGCCCTACTTAATCGCTTCGAGGGCTCGAGAGACGGATATGATGCACATCGCCGACTGATCTGGATTCTGTGGCACTTCTGTGAAAAGACCGTAGTGATCCGCGGGCTGCGTCGAATCTGCCTACAATCTGCCTACAAACGTTAGGATTCAAGGTGTGTAATCGATACTAGCTCACGATCAACGGCGTTACTCCTCTCGCAACAGATCTTCTATCTTCCTGGATGACCGCCCGGCCTGTAGGTCGCTTTACTTTCTTTCTGTTGATTAGTTCGACCATCCAGAAAAAACGACCGGGCGATAAATTATTGGCAAACAGGAGGGATTTTGAAAGCTTGATTCCCTAGAAAGCTAGACGTCTTCTTATGAAGCAGCGAACCAAAGTTCCTGTCATCCGTTTGATGAAAGCGCAATATATGCTACAAAGGAAAGACGCACCCTTTTCTGGTGCAAGTCAGATCCGTCTTACCCAGCCACACCCAGTTGCATGACTTCTATAAGCAGGCCCAATGATTTTGAATGAATTTGCACGGAAAATGAGTTATTGGTTGATGGTAGTATTCACTACTAATGTTACTACAGAGAAGTCAGAATGTTACAAAAATCAAAGAAAGTATTGAGAGCAAGCAGTCATCGATGCATCAAACTTGAACATCTACCCTGTCAGCAAATTGTGAGCTAAACCCATTCCACCCGCTCAAAGATGGGGAATCAATCCAACTGCTGGACCTCGACAGTCCATCATCCGAGAGGACCTCGGAATCCAGCCAGGGATCAACATCTGCATCCGACCCCACGAAGGAATTCAAATTCTGTGAGCGTGAAGGGGTCGGCGCAGGTGAGGAAGCCTCCATGAACGCTGAAGAGAAATCGAGCGTTGGTAGGAAAAGCGACTGAGAGGGATCAACGGCTGTTGGTTCTCCACGACCACGAGCTTCATTACTCCAGGTATCTTCGAATGCCCCCGAGAAAACAGACGATGTATCCGACAAGCTGTCTGAGTCGAAGTCAGAATCGGTGAGGGCACCTAGCCCGTTCGTGTCTGACGTCTTCACCTCCTCGAGGACACACCATCCCGTTCCACTTTCCCCAATCACACCTCTCACCTCGGCTTTTGTCCATCCTATAAACTCAACTTTGAGCATAGTGCAGACACCATCAGGCCCACCACCATGCGAGAACGCGGAGCATTCAACCCCGCGGGCCCATACATTCGCTGCGTCCAACCTGGAGAACAAAGCTGAGACACGAAGCGAGTGCATCTCGTGCGTATTGTGGATTGATGCCAATACTGGAAGTGGTAGGAATGACCCTGGATCCGCAGGCAGAGGAACACGAGCGGTAGGGGTCGGGGCGAGGGGAATGAGGAGGCAGGTCATCACGTCGGGGATGACGGGAGTAGTGAAGTACTGGTCAAGCTCAGCTTCCCTCTTCATGTGCTTGGTGGGCTTGTTCTCCTTTGTGGAGAAGTCACGAACTCTGGGCTTGAGCATCTCCTTACCGCCATCCTTCTTGGTGGATACCTTCATGGGCTTCCTCATCCTCTTTTGTTCCTGACCACGCTTTATATCAAGATCAGCGTTGTAGAAGGTACGGCCCGCGATAGGTACGTTCTCTATGAGGTTTTGGAAGAGAGGACGAGTGCTCGAGAAGTTCCTCGCAGTTCCAAGACCAACTTGAGCGATCCCGCGAGGAACTGGGCGCGGAGCACGGGGCAAGAACGTCGAATGTAGCGATCTATTCAACGAGTTCTTTACGTGGAATGAAAAGCCTTGTTGGATGGTTGGGTTGCGAACAGATCCATTAAGTGCGCGCCCAACAGTAGTTGGAGTTGGAACACGAATGCCAGGAGCAGTGAGATAGTGGAAGAACTGAGTGACTATATGTCTGGATTGACTGAATAGCTTATGTGTTTGGCCGATGTTCAAAAGGCGGGGGTGAGCGTGAACAGACGAGGGGATGTGAATGCCCCTTGCGGTGGAGGTGCCCACTCCAGTCCTGCTTGTATTTGGAATGAGATTATGGGCATGGCGGACCGTAGTCCGCATACCCTGAGATGCAAGCATCCCTTTATGAAGATTTGGGCGACCAGGTGAGGGAGGAGGTGGTGGTTTGAGTGAAAGAGGTCTTGCAGATTGTCACAAGTGACTGGGGTGTCGGGGATATGCCGTTTCGGCCCCACCTTGCGTCACTGATCGCCGTGGTAAGGCAAAGTGACATAATCGCATACACAAATCACATTCCAATGCCTATCACCTTAGGGTTCACGCAGCATTTAGGGAGAAATGGTGAACCGACGAGGGGCGCCCTCCCCGGTTCACGCGCGCGCGCATTGTATTTTTGTAAATATGACAATAAAACCAGCTTTTAATACAGGGTGAAGGCGGGAGGGTAAACAGAAAGCTAATAAACCAAAAAACTTGGCTAAGAGCTGACGTCTGAGCCAATTCCTGACACTGGTAAGCGAATGAACATACCTAAGAGCTGTGGCTGAGATGGTGGCTGACACTAAGGTGTTAGGAGGCCATCTCAGACGCTCTTAGGCGTGCGCCGCACGTGTTTCCTTTTTTGGTTTATGGCATTGGACTTATTACAAACAACAGTTTGGAAACGCCCAATGCCTATCACCTTAGGGTTCACGCAGCATTTAGGGAGAAATGGTGAACCGACGAGGGGCGCCCTCCCCGGTTCACGCGCGCGCGCATTGTATTTTTGTAAATATGACAATAAAACCTAACGTCCTACAAAAGACGAGAGGAGGAGGAGAGAAGGAGGAGTAACAAAAAGGAAATGCAATAAAAAGAACAACAAGGAGGTCAACGAATTTGACCCTCGTCTAGAATCTTTGCTCGAGATGCGTACATCATGCAATTCATCATGACGGGACTCTTACGGACGTAGCGCAAAAAGGCATTGGACGACCATCTCCCAAGCGCTTGTAGGAGATAAGGTGGCATACCAATGGTTGCAAAGTGAGTGGCACCTCCTGCGCGCATTGATTGACCCGCGATGCACTTAGGAAAGAATTGGCGGAGGCGGGAGATGAACCACGAGCACGTTGGAACGTTTCCAGATGAAGTCAACCACAGCGGGGAGTGGAGAGGGAACAAACGCGAGCGCAGAGTGAAGTAGAGGCGGAAGAAAGTGAGCGGGTTTGTAGTATGCAATTGTTGTTTGATCACGATCCTATTCCCCTCGAAAATCTGGTCTGCCTTGTGACACGGCAGGATGAATTCGTACCGGTCGGGGTAAACCAAGACGGAGTCGATCGAGGACAGTTTTCGTGCATCACGGAGAGAGACGTCGTCGGGATAGGATAGTTCTCCAAGGCGGAGCAGGCCATAGAAGCCGGTTAGGAGCATGGATTGGAATAGGATGTCATCGTAGTTAGATGAAGAAGAAAGTCTCCTCTCTACCAATTCCAAGTCTTCCGGTGATAAGGCTTGTTTACGGTTTGGTGGTCGCGCATATAAGTGTTTACAGCCGGCTAGGGTGCGGGAGACAATGGGGTCTCGACGTTCGGCGCGGACGTTTGGGAAGTAAGGTTCCAATTGGTTAACGATGCCTGAGAGGTATGTTTCGACAGAGTGCGGTTGTATGAAGTGTGACATATAGGACACGTAAACGGAGAGAGAGTCCGCGGAGGGTTGGGCGGGGAAATCATGTTGGTGAACGAAGTTTAGCCACGAGTTTAGGCCAGAAGAGTACGACTTGAAAGTGCCGTCTGCGATCTCAGAACCCAAAGCAACTGCCCGCTCGCGGTACAGTCGCTCTCGCGTCCAGGTTTCCCTAGGGGGTTGCCTGGAGCGGACACCACTCACGATCATTTTTTGGATGACCCCATCGTTTTACGAGGGGATTTCGGTTTGAACAAGATATCGAGGACATCTTGGGGCGGTTCGGAGATCTCGATCGACAGGGTGGGGTGGATGGTTCGCGCAGTATCGAATTTTCCACGGGAGAGTAAGTCTGCAATGGTGTTCGTTCGACCTGCAATATGGAGGACTTTGAGAGAGTGGTGGCCTTCCATCATTGCAGAGGCAACAGCTTTCAGGGCTGGAGAGAAAACTGGTTTGGCGTGGAAGGAACGGAATACGGACACTGCAAATGTATTGTCCGTGAAGACGATGAGACGTTGAGGAATGATGTGCAAGTCCAAAGTATGGAGTACAGCCCAAGCAACCGCAGCGGTCTCCAGTAAATGGATTTTATTACTGGGGAAATTGGGTGGGACGTTCCATACAAAACCAAGTTTGTCTCTAGGGAACCAGAAAGCGACGCCATGGTAGGAAGCGTCGGATTCGACGATTACATCTGCGTCAGAGATTCCCCAAGCGAGCGAAGAGGGTATATGGATTCCTGGAAGGTTCTCGATCCAGGACTTAGCCCAGAGGAGGTCTCGACGGACTTGCTCCGTTACCCAGAGAGGGTAGTCGGGAGAATCGTTGGTTGTCGCGAGTTTGTCGTATATAGCTGCGAGGCAAGGACGAAGGAGGGGGTAGACGTTAAAACTCCAATTGATCCACATGGAAATTTGGTAGGGTTCGTAAAAATCGAGGTCGTCAGCGCGTGAGATACCAAAAGTGTCGTCATTGAAAGTCGCGGCTTGAATACCGTCGTGCTCTCTTGCTATCCACTGAATGAGAGAGTTGATGGAGCCCCAGATAGGTAAGGAGTCGCGATTTCCGAAGGAATTCCTCCAATCAACAAACCTTTCACCGTCGATGGTGATGATTTGTCTCCGCTGATACGCGGGATGCATGGGCGCCAATCGGTAAGCGGAAGCAACGTC
This sequence comes from Tephrocybe sp. 9174TJB, assembly GCA_018850275.1. NCBI lineage: Eukaryota > Fungi > Basidiomycota > Agaricomycetes > Agaricales > Lyophyllaceae > Tephrocybe > Tephrocybe sp. 9174TJB. The sequence continues at coordinate 27,909 of JABAJT010000010.1, forward strand.
CGATTTCCAAATGACGTAGTCGGCGCGATCATTTTCCAATTCCAGCATCCAGACACCGAGCAGTGCGAGTGAGTCGAGCGGGATAGTGGGGATGGAGCGTTTGTCTATTAAGGAGTTGAGACTTGTTTTCCCCCAGGAATGGTTTACTATCAGCCTGAACGAGTCCGATTCGGCTTTGGGGACGACGTGAATTGGGGACGACCACATTCCTTCCAATAAATTCGGACCGAAGGATGGAGAGAAACGGCCAGCAGCGATCTCAATATCGCGCTGTTTGCGTAGGAAAGTCGCAGCTTTTTCGTCGCTGGGTGGTGGGAGGGACATATCGTTGGTTATGGGATAGTCAGGGGGAAAAACACGAGAGTGGGGCCAGAACCCACTCCTCAGCCGTTGTATTACCGATTTAACAAACGGCCGGTTCGGGTGATTCGTCAGGAGAGACTCGAAGGTATCGATGTGGATAGGTGTAGAGACTTTGAAGAGGTGCGGGTGAGAGGTTTGGAGTGATTCAAGCGTAGGGTTTGTGAGCTCAGGTATAGGCGGGCAAGGCATAGGTTCTGCTGTAAGAGACCAATCCACAAGAGAGGTGGGCAGCGGCTTGTCGAGATCCCAATAATTGTATCGAAGATATTTGGGGCCTAGGAGACCGTCGTCCTCAAGTTGACTTATCAGTGCAGGCTGGGGCAGCATGTTCTCCTGAGCATTTAATGCAGCGGTGGATGTATCGACAGGCGCGTCCAAAGTTACATCCGTTCGGTTGGTTGAAGCGCCGACAGGTTTCGTTGACACGACCCTGTGACGTACCTCCGGCCCGAGATTTGCTTCCGCGGGATCTAATTCCCTCGTCTCCACCAACGCTGAGGACGGACCAATATTTCTGCCAGAGCTTTTGGTCGTCGAGACGGTGCTGTTGACCACCTCCAACTGCGTTCCGGATAGCTCGGTCGTATCGGAGGATCCTAGTGTGGACGAAGTCTGGCTGTTGGGAGAAGAGCCCTTCGATGTAGTCGGAATAGTCTTCAAGCTCTCCCGCACGGTGTTTAAAGACGAAAGTAAGAGCTCTCTGATACGCCCGCCACGCTCCGATCCATGCATTGAAACTGTCGACGCGCTGGGTTGGTTTATTTCCCTCAGAGCCTCCTCCACTACCTGACTGACTTGGCTTACTCCCTCTGCCACTTTCAACCAGTCTGACCGCTCCGTAGACAACGTCGAAGTCGACACAGCGCCCCTGGAGAATGTTTTCCCACTCTGAATGGGGGAAGCCCGATGGGAGGCGCGGTGCGTTGAGGAGAAGACGTTTCGCTTCGGGAACGTTTTTCCCGAGAGTAGCGAGTATTCTACGTGTATGGGCAGTCTGGGGATCTCCTTCGTCAAAGCTTCCCTCTCCTTCGAGCCAAGGTAAGTCTTGTTCTGACAATCGTCTACGCTTATGGCCTGATTCGTCCTCGTAGAAGGCATCCTCGGGTTCACGGTCGACAGATTGTCGGCGGCTTCGTATAGCTGCGGCAATGAACTGGTCCGCCTCATCGGCGGCGCGATTGGGGCTGAGAGGACGTTTAGGGGCTTCACGATGGTTGGAGGAGGCTCCAGCTGCGACGGGTTGTTCTGGAGCAAGGTCGATCCCTCCTTCAGGATGGAGTTCTCCAGCTGCGTCGTTCTCCCTTCCTGGATTGGTGAGGACAGCTCCTCTAGCCTCCCGGACGCGTCGGTGAGTGTCAGCTTCCTCAATGGTTGATAACCAGTGGTGGCAAGCTCTTGATTTTCCAGCATCGTCGAGGGGGGTACTATCGATGAGGGCGAAAATTCTACGAGTGGTGTCGACACGGGTTTGCTCGCCACGCCGGAAAGCATCGAGGTGCTTCTCCATTTCGGTACGGGTTGCTCGGCGGGCGGCGTCGAAAGCGACGATTTGTGCGGCTTGTTCAGCCGTTGGTTGTGGGTTAAGGTGGTCACTTGGGGGCCGTGGATGCGATCCAGCAGCGACGGAGTCTCCAACCGGTCCAATAGGGGGGTCCCTTGGGCCGGCGTGTCCAACCGCTGGAGAAGGCTCACGTCCGGATTCACCTGGAGGTCTTTGCGGTGGCGCTTTCGCTGCCGAATGTGGTACTGCGTCACCGGAGATCGGGGGCGTTTGTTCATGCTCGGTACCAGTCATACAAGGTGTATTGAGGTTTAGGGGTGTAGACGAGTTCGTAGAACGACCAACGAGTTGTAACGAGTTTATCTAAACAGAAAGCTAATAAACCAAAAAACTTGGCTAAGAGCTGACGTCTGAGCCAATTCCTGACACTGGTAAGCGAATGAACATACCTAAGAGCTGTGGCTGAGATGGTGGCTGACACTAAGGTGTTAGGAGGCCATCTCAGACGCTCTTAGGCGTGCGCCGCACGTGTTTCCTTTTTTGGTTTATGGCATTGGACTTATTACAAACAACAGTTTGGAAACGCCTCACCAAACCTCAGTGAGCACAGGTGCGCTCCACACCGTAAATTGCATTTTTTTTTTAAAAAAAAATATGATATTTGATACACCAGTCCAATATACATACAGGTTGATCGAAATTAATGCGTAGTCGAGCGGGCCCGGCTGATCCTCCTGCGCCTTTCAAGTTTTCACACTTCAGGCTCGAGGATTCTCTTATGAAAGGAACTCTGTCCTTTACAATATAGTCAAAAAGAAGGGCGATGGAAGCATTGCCCGCTTCATCACCATGTTCCGAGCTCACTTCGCACCTTAAAGTCGCAGCCAGTCTTGGCGCGGACCTCCTCTACAGTCACCCCCTTTGCGAGATCGGTGAGAGTCAACTCTCCCGCTACTCGGTCGACGTCGAACACAGCCAGTTCAGTAATAATGGTGCTAACCGTGCGTGCGCCGGTAAGAGGGAGTGCGCACTGCTTGAGAATCTTGGGACGGCCGCCTTTGGCAGTATGTTCCATAACGACGATGACCTTGGTCTTTTCGGGATTCGACACGAGATCCATGGCACCACCGATGCCTGAGAACAATTATAAGGTGGGAAGTGGAAATAGAGGTGTGTGAAACATACCCTTGAGCATCTTGCCTGGGATCATGAAGTTGGCAATGTCACCAGCCTGGGAGACCTCCATAGCCTGGAAGATTGTCAGATAGGGATATTCGCAAGACTCTGAATGGACTAACACCAAGGATAGCAACATCGATGTGGCCACCACGGATCATGGCAAAGGAATCGCTAGAGTCTGTTATGATTAATAACGAGGTGTAGGTGTGGGAGAGGATCGACAAACCGAAAACAGAGGCACCAGGAACGAGGGTCACAGTCTCTTTTCCAGCGTTGATGAGGTCACTATACGGGGCGGATCAGGAATAGATGTGAATGAAATCACTGAAACTCACGCGTCGAGTTGCTCCTTTGTAGGATACGGTCCCATGCCCAAAATACCGTTCTCACTCTGCAGCCAGACACGAACTCCCTTCTCAAGGTACTCTGGTACGAGTGTTGGCATTCCGATTCCCAAGTTGACATAGTATCCATCCTTGATCTCCTTAGCCGCACGTTTGGCGATGTAACGGCGCTGGGCCTGGGCAGCAGCTTTCTCGGGGGAGAGTGCAGGTTCATCGGCAGATGATTCCTGTGCAAGGGTGACAACTTCAATGGCTTTCTCGGTTGTGGCGGGGACGATGCGGTCGACATAAATTCCAGGAAGGTGAATGGCGTTAGGGGAGATGGATCCGACAGGCACTATATTCTCGGCTTCAACAATAGTGAGTTTTGCATTCTTGGCCATGGCAGTGCTGAAGTTCTGGGACGCGTATCTAGAAAGTCATATCGTGAGGATTGAATGTAGAAGTAGCGGGAAAGAATCACAACGTACCGGAATACGCAGTTACCAACTTCATCGACCTTCCATGCACGGATGAAAGCGACATCGCCGGCGATGGACGGTTCTAGGATATATCGTCTACCATTGATTACTCTCGCCTCCTTTGGAAGACCAGGGATGGCGACACCGTTTGCAAATCCACCTTCGTTGTATCGTTGAGGGATTGAGCCCTCTTCTACTGCTGTGGAAGCGCCAGTAGGAGTGAAGAAGGCAGGAATTCCAGCTGCATGAGCACGGATACGCTCAGCAAGTGTTCCCTGGGGCACAAGCTCCAGAGAAATTTGACCCTGAAGGAACAAACTCTCGAACTTCTTGTTGCTAATACAGAACGTAAAGTAAGGCTATCAGGTCCATGAGCAGAGTATATGGCACTGCTCACCCTCCTGGGTAAGATGCGACGACTTTGGCAAGCTGTTCTGTGTTGAGGAGCTTCCCTAGAAGCAATGTATCAATAAGCAAAGAGATATTGTGCAGGTATAGCTCGTACGCACCTAGACCTGAGTCTCCGGAACCTGCATTGTTTGAAACACCAGTTAGGTTTTTAACAACGTCTTTTCGTTTGGCAAGGGCTCCAAGAAGCGTGTCTATTGTGTCCGCCATAAGCCATCGAGATAACCTTTGGATGCTTGAGGCACTCACCAGGAATTCCAGCGAGACCGAAACCTATACGCGACTGGGATCAGGATGCTTTCGGAGGGTGGATATTGACTGATCGATGTTACACACCTCCGCATAAAAGGGTATCACCCGACTTAACGTCCTGAACAGCTTCCTCAGCCGAGTTCCATAACTTCGTCTTGGGTGCAGAGCTGGGAGCTGGAATGCTATACTTTCTTGTGGAGACAACTGCAGATATCTGCAAGCTGACCCTGTTGGAGGCTAGCCTCGCTCGGTAGACCTGGGCATACATGAGGCCGGGGTCAGGGGAGAAGGATGGGGAGATGAGTGGGGGAAGACGGAAGCAAGTACCCACACCCGCGTATATATATTGCGGGGAATATTCAAGGGATGGGATTCACAGGAGGGAACATCTTCACTGCGAAAGGAACGGACGGACCAAATGTTCCGACTCGTGGCCCGCCCAACGGCAACGGCCTTGCTCATCGCAGCACCCTGCCTCCACAATGTATCGGTCATCGTTCTATGCATATATATGTACAGTGCATGTATACCAGGGCTTACACAACAAAACGCGGCGAACGGGGTATATGCCACCGAACCTGTGCTTTATCTGATAAGATGGAACGCGTTTTTCCCACATCTTAATTTTGCCCCAAGTTCGCGTCGTCGCTATTCGTCTTCTTCGTGTTCGTGTCACAATCTTTTCTCGCCTAGAGTCTCTAAAGTGACACATAACTCTGTTTACCCTCTCTATTTTTCATGGTGTTTCAATGCACCGTCCGGTCTTCAGGCTCACTAGACAACCAAGTTCTCACTTGTCTCGGCGGTTTCATGCTTCTGCAACAACCGACATCCAGGCACTTAAACAAAAGGAGCCCTCAAAGCCCAGCAGCTCAACCATACAGGCAACGGTCTTGCAAGCAAAGGTCAAGCCGGTTCAGGAAGCAAGCATCAAGAAAGACAAACCACTTGTCCAACACGGTTTGTCATTATTAGCTTTTCACAGAAACATAAATCCATTGAATGCCCTATATGACAGTCAAGCGAAATGAACTCGGTGTACAGCTACTCTCACGGAAACTACACTCGCAGATATTTCGAAATGTCTCCTTCCCATCCCCAGACCCCTCCTTCGTCCATATCGCACGCGAGCATCTCGAAATGCACGGCCTCGATCCCACGCAAGGTTCCGTCCTCCCTGATACCGGCTTCACACTTCCACCTCTACAAGGCTCCAACCTCCTCGAGCATTTCTACCGTATCGGTTCGCATGCCGCCCAACCCTGGCTTGGACTCGCCAAATCCTTTGCTCTTAGCCAGTTACCTCCTCGACCCGATGACTGGGAGATACAGAGTGGTTGGACCAAGTACTACTACCACCCAGATGGCTCCAGCTATAGTGAACACGTTCCATACCCGATGCACGACGGCAAACCGGAGGAAGCCCTTACATTCGATGTGGAGACGATGCCAAATTACCATCCGTTCGCGATCATGGCATGTGCGGCATCACCCAACGGTTGGTACTCCTGGATATCCCCCTGGCTTCTCGGCGAATCAAAGGAAACCCAACACTTAATACCCTTAGGAGATACTACCGTCCCAAAAGTCATAGTCGGACATAATGTTTCGTATGATCGAGGCAGGATTTTAGAGGAGTACAACCTAAAACCGACGCAGAATCGCTTTATAGATACCATGGCTCTACACGTCGCTGTCAAAGGTATTTCCTCTCACCAGCGACCTGCCTGGATGAAGTATCGTAAATCCAAGGAGACTGAGGTGGAGCAGAAAGAGGAGGCCGTCGAAGCTATCGTTGAATTGATGTCTGCTGTGGAGACTCGTTTGACGGAAGAGAAGGACCCAGAGAAAATAGAAGAGCTTCGGCGTCTCCTCTGCGACATGCAAGACAGTCTCCCAACTCTGATGAGTCAGGAGCCCGAGTCAGAGGTTGAAGTCGCAGTCAAACGATGGGAAGAGCTCACCTCTGCCAACTCCCTTGCTGATGTGGCGAAACTTCATTGCGGCATTGACATGGACAAGGAAGTTCGTAATGACTTCATGAAGCTCACTCCAGAGGAGATTCGGGATAACATCACGGAGTATTTGGACTATTGCGCCGGCGATGTCGATGTAACACACCAAGTGTACGCGTCTGCTCTTCCGGAATTTCTCGCTGGGTGCCCCCATCCGGTATCTTTCGCAGGTATCCTGACCATGGGATCGAGCTTTCTCACCGTCAACGATGGCTGGGAGGCCTACATTCACCGCGCGGAAGCTGTGTACAGGGAAATGGAAGAAGGCATCAAGGCCAAACTCAAGACCTTGGCCGAAGATGCGAGGTCGATGATGGACGATGAAAGCAAATGGAAGGATGATGTATGGCTCAGCCAGCTGGACTGGACACCGAAAATAGCTGGAAAGTCCAGAGGGGTCTTTCCTCCGGAAGTCGTAAGCAGTTTTTCTCCCCATGGAAGTAAGGCGGTAACTCATTACACATGCTCAGGAGGAGGTGCAGGAAGAGGAGACGCCAACTGCTGCCGAGGCAGTCTCTGAATCATCTAGCATTCCTTCCTGGTACCAAGAGGTACAAGCAGAGCCTGTTGGCCAGAAAGCTCTGGAAAGGATCCTGCCCCTCCTATTCAAATTATCGTATGATGGTCATCCCCTGCAATATACTTACAAGGAACGCTGGCACATCATTGTCAAAGACGAAATTCAACGCACCTCGACAAGCAACGGAAAGAAAACCTCCCAACTCCTATGCCCGCGACATGCCGGTACCCTTCTCTCTAGCTGCGCCATGATCGCACTGAACGAACCAGAGCTCGCGCACGCCTTGTCTATGGGCGACAAAGGAGCTGACGTTCAGGCAAAGGTGCTACAGATGGCCAAGACCATATACGAAGCAGGAACCCAAGATGACGCGTGGTCCAGACAGCTGGATTGGTCGTTGGTCTCTAATGACGGTCCCGAAGAGGCAGTCTCAAAGCCAAAAACGCCAAAAAAGCGGACACCAAAGCCGAAAAAAGTCAAGCCTCCTCCTGTTCTCTGGCCCAAGTGGTACTGGGAAGCAGCGAAGCCGAAGAAAGGGATGCCCCCTGGCACTCTCGATATTACCGTGCGGAATCGTATCGCACCCATCCTCTTCCGTCTCTCGTGGTTGGGATGGCCCCTGTTCCATTCACGCGAGCACGGCTGGACCTTCCGTGTCTCCACGAACTCGAACTTCACGACTCGTTTGAAACCGCTGAGCTTCTATGATCCTGCGGATGACGCTCTGGCCGAAGCCGTGTCGAGTGGAAGTTTTGTATTCTACAAGCTTCCACACAAGGACGGCGAGAGTGCAAATGTCGGAAGCCCTCTCAGTAAGACTTTCATGAAGTATGCTGAGGACGGGACGATGAAGAGCCCAGGCGGCGAAGCCAAGGAGGCGTTGGACATGAACGCGCAGTGCAGCTATTGGATTTCCGCACGAGACCGGATCATGAACCAGCTAGTCGTCTGGCAGAACCGCAAGACCAACATGGGTTTCGATATATCCAAGCCCGCCGAAGGTAGCAAGAAGAGCAAATGGGGCATTATCTTACCGCAAGTGATCACGATGGGAACCGTTACGCGCCGTGCAATCGAGAAGACATGGTTAACAGCCAGCAACGCGAAAAAAAATCGTGTAGGATCGGAACTCAAGGCGATGGTCCGCGCGCCAGAGGGATATGCCATTGTCGGGGCAGATGTCGATTCAGAGGAACTATGGATATCCAGCTGTATGGGAGATGCTCAATTTGGCCTACATGGTGCTACCGCCATCGGCTGGATGACACTTGAGGGTACGAAAGCAGCTGGAACCGATCTTCACTCAAAGACGGCGAGCATCCTGGGTATTTCGCGTGACCAAGCGAAAATTTTCAACTACTCGCGAATTTACGGCGCCGGAATGCGTCATGCCGTCCTTCTTCTCCTACAGTCCAATGCTGCTATGCTACCCGACGAAGCCCAGAAACTTGCCGAAAATCTGTACGCATCTACGAAAGGAAAGAACACCCATCGAGTCGATATTTTTGGTCGCAAGTTCTGGTTTGGTGGAACGGAGAGTTTTGTGTTCAACAAGCTGGAAGAGATTGCACTCTCTGATAAACCACAGACACCAGCCCTTGGTTGTGGCGTAACGTATGCGTTGTCCAAGGAATATCTTCCAGCCGAGTTTGGTTCTGACTACATGCCCTCGCGCATCAACTGGGTCGTTCAATCTTCCGGTGTGGATTATCTTCACTTGCTCATCGTATCGATGGACCATTTAATTGCAAAATACGACATCGACGCTCGCTATCTGATTTCTGTTCACGACGAACTCCGATACCTGGTCAAAGAGGAGGACAAGTACCGCGCCGCGCTCGCCTTGCAAATTGCCAACCTTTGGACGCGCAGCGTATTCGCCTACAAGCTGGGCATGGATGACCTACCGCAGGGTGTAGCCTTCTTCTCAGCTGTCGACATCGATCATGTGCTTCGCAAAGAAGTCGACATGCCTTGTGTCACTCCTTCACAGCCCGATCCCGTTCCGCGTGGCGAGAGTCTGGACATTGCAGGCGTACTCGATAAGACACATAGCGGATCCTTGTGGAAAGACGGACGGGCAATGAGCACTGATGAGCCCGAGGAGTATGAAGGCACCCTCGAAGGATATACCCTTCCAGACTGCTTGGCGCACCGTGCAGACAGTGCTGCATTTCTACGAGCCCAGGCTACGTCCGATTTTGGTGAGGTCAAGGGCTTGGCACAGAAGGCATCTGGCAAGAAGTTTTCTGGTGGGATCGGAGGAGGGGCCAAGAAGGGCGGAAAAGGCAAGGGCTCAGTCAGTGGCAAGGGTAAAGGGAAAAAAGTCGCTCCTGTTGGGAATGGCGAGGGGGTCGATTGGGCAGCGTTGGTTGAGAGAGTGCTCGGATCTAATCCACTTCACCATTAATTTCTATCCTGATTCAACCTCTTCATTGTACTCATGTTCTGTATGCCAAGTTATTATAGTTATTTATCGCTATTCGTTGATGTTATCTTTAGTAGCACCTGCTAGTAGAGCATTTATATCGATTTTCATCATGTTTTCATCCTCGTCCTTTAGGAATCACATGATCATATTTTCTACACAGAACCAAACAACGCGTCAAAGTCGCCACTGGTCAATTATTGCCTTCGGGTCCTCCTGCAGCCTCCCGCGACCAAGACATGACAGACTGGACATCTAACTCTAACGAGGCTCTGAAGCTGACCCTGGGTGTGCCCCTTCTTCCTTGTTATCATGCCTCATCCTGTTAACACCCACGGCGCGCCTATTCTCTAGTTAGGTCAACACTCGATACCAAGAGTTTAGCAGAAGACGAATCATACGAGTTCCACCCGACCTTCACATATCCGGTCTGTATGTCTTCATTGTTACTTGTGTGTGTGCTGATACTCATGGCTGTTTAGATATATGGAGAGGATGAAAAGCTATATGGGTACAAGGGCCTCGAAATCGATGTGAGTGTCATGCTGTGAATAGCTTCCTATGACCAATACCTTCATCAGCTACGATTTGCGTCTGGCTCCCTTTACCAATATCTCAATGTCAAATACTCTGAAAAATTAGGTTCAAAATCAACCGTGGACGACGTCGAAGGAATACTCAGTGGCTTTATCCCCCCAGGCATGACTCTTTAACGTTATTTTCTTACGCTCCAGGCTTTCAGGCAACTTGGGAAACTGCAGGATTCCGGGAGCTACATCGCAGAATGCAATTGTTCATTCTTCTATATATCGAAGCTGGGTCGTATATAAACGAAGACGAGGATTCATGGGAGTTTGTCGTCTTGTGCGTTTCTCATGCCAAATTCACATCGTGAGGCTTACCCACTATATAATGCTAGGTATGAAAAGCGGAAGAGAAGAGAAACTCCAGATATAGCAACCTATCATTTTGTTGGATACTCCTCCCTGTATCCCTTTTATTTCTTCCCCGAAAAAACTCGCATGAGACTGAGGTACCTTTGCTCTAATTTCACCATTACAGAGGCTAACCTTTGACTTGCAGTCAATTTGTAATCCTTCCGCCCTATCAGCACCGTGGTCATGGATGTATGAAACCTCTTGACAACAATTGAATTTCACTGACATATACCCAAAGCTGAACTCTACAAAGCGATCTACCAATATATTCTATCACAACCGAACATCGCAGAATTGACTGTCGAAGATCCCGCAGAAGCTTTCGAAGATCTAAGAGACAGAAATGATCTTAGAATGCTTTTGTCCCATCAGCAGTTCATGGAAGAAGGGTTCGGTAGTGAAGCCGTATCACACGGTGGGGGGCGCGTTGGAGGAGTTGGGCGGAGTGGAAAGAGCGGAAAGGGTGGAAAGAGCGTGGCAAGCGTGAAAGGAAAAATGGGACCTCCGAGTGATAAAGCATGGCTGGAGAAATGGCGCACTGAACTGAAAATCGCTGGGGTAGGTGTTAACTTCTTGCGAGTCCTATCAAGGATGAAACTCATGCTTTTACAGCGTCAGTTCCAACGTTTGGTTGAAATGCTCCTCTTGCTTCGTTTTGATGGTTCAGACCATCGGAGCGAGCGTGCCTATCGAATACAAGTGAAAGAACGACTCTATCGTTTCAATTTCGTACGTTCATTCCCCCTCTATAAAATTCCCTTGACGAACACATCATTCGTTCTCAGGAAGTTCTCGCTCAGCTGGAGAAGGAGGAGCGGCTCACAAAACTTGAAGAGACGTTCCAGAGCGTTAGGCAAGACTATCTGAGGATCTTGGCCTTGGTCCCATGATACGCCATTTGAAGGAACTTGAAAGAGGTGGGGTTGGCCTCGCGCTCATCATCTGCGAAGACAATGTCCCAATCTGTGCATCAAAGGCATTAGACATGAATAATGAAAGACTCTGCAATCGAAAACAATAAACAATACGCACCTTCGATAGTTTCGCCTGTTTCTTCGTCGACATGACGGCGTTTGGTGCTGATGGGCATCATACCATCCACCTTTGCCACGTCGGCCTCTGAGCCATTGACTTGCTCGAAGGTTTTCCACACACTGAGCAGGGCGACACGCTATGAGAGAGAGTAAGATTTTGTTGCGCCGCATACAAATAAAAATTTAGTTCAGTTCACCTCGCTTTTGAGTCCCTTCGACTTCAAATCCTTGTATCCTCGCTCAAACACTGTCCTTGCCAGGGCAGGATCTCCCGGCACAGTCTTTGCCTCCGCTTCTTCATCTTCTTCATCATCTTCCTCCTCCCTCACAGCACGTGGCAACGGAATAGGCTCTGCTTCAAACAAGGCATACGCGATCCAGACTTTGACGTGCCCGCTAAGGGTGACAAGGCGTTCATACAGCGAACGTGCAGTTTCACGCTCGCCCTCCTCAATTTCAAAGTCGATATAGGATTTCCAAAGTAACTCTGGCATCGAAAGGGCTGACTGAGAAATACCGAGCTCGAAGATTGCGCGTGTTCGGTCGAAGTCCTGTAGCTGTGACTCCAACTCGGCAAACTTGATCCACGCTGGAGAGTTTGCAGGATCGAACTAGAATTTGACAAATGAGATATAAAATGTAGGCTGAAATTAGAATGCAGACATACTTCGAGGTATTTTTCGTATAATGTGCGAGCTCGGTCGAATTCTCGGAGCTGGAATTCGGCGAATGAATATCTTGTAGGGCAAGAGACAGTGAAACCCACCTCAATTTCAAGTTCAATGTACCCTTTAAACAGTGCCTCTTTCGGACACATACCAATGGCTGTGCCAAGAATTTTACGGGCACTAGGAAGGTCAAGTCGTCTGACCTCAAACTTGGCAAACATGACCCATAGTTTTGCAAATGTGAATTGTTTATGAGGCACAAGGTTTGTCGCAGTCTGGAATATTTGCCTGGCACGAGAGTAGTCCTGTTCATTGAGATGAGAACTCGCTCACACGAAACCTGAGGGTGTTAAACATTACCTTCGTTTCTATCTCCTCGAATAAGGCATAGTTCAGCCATAGGAAGATGTATCGTCTCCAATGACGCTTTTCTGCTCCCGGGGGTACCTGAGCGACAGCCCGCTCATAGACCTCGCGCACCCGACCGATTGCAGCATCCTCCTCTTCTGGCGTAGCTCCCTCATCTCGAACATCCCGTAAAGCTCCCTCTTCTAGCCGCGAGTAGTCGAACCACACATCATAATTTCGCCCATCTTGAGTAAGCTCATCTTCATACTGAATACGACGCTTTCCAAGGACAGTGTTCTCAAGTGTGTTTCTTGTCCCGTGTTGCTTTTCGAATTTAGTGTACGAGGCATAGAGGCCAGCTGACTTCGAACGGGGTATCCGTGACAGGGCAAACTAAAGAGAGCTGGTTAAACCTAGCTGAGGAGAAGACAAAAAGGGGAAGCACCTTGTAGATGACCCTCGCACGCTCATACTCTTTCAGTCGTGTCTCCATTTTGGCAAACGCACCGAACACCGCCTGCGCCTTTTCAATTTGTTCTTCATCATCACCGTAGAACTCCAGTGCTGTCTGGAACACTTCCCGTGCCTTGTCGAGCTTCCCTCTCTCCTCTTCGAACTTGCCCCACTTCACCCACACTCTTGGCTCGGGCCTGACCGCTATCCAACGCTCGTATATTGTACTCGCACGGTCCAACTCTTGGTACCGCTCCTCAAGTTTGATATACGCCTGCCACGCCTTGTCATCCGGTTCCCATTGCATCCACCGCTCAAACACCTGGCGCGCACCAGGAACGTTCTGTAGGAGCTCCTCCAGGAAGACATACTTGTACCAAAGCTGGTCGACGCGAGGAAGAAGTGTGACAGCACGATCGAACAGATTCCGAGCATGCTGGACATTACGGGATTTAAGCTCCATCTCGGTGTAGCTCAGCCAGAGTTGGACACTTCGTGGATCGACATCAAGAGCACGTTCAAAGATGGATCGAGAGCGTGCAAATTCATTTTGGCTGGCCTTGTGCGGAGTGAGACGAGAGAAGGAAGAAGACAAAAAATGCTTACCTCCCAATTAGCGTACTGAAGCCATTCTTTTCTAAACTTGACATGAGAAGATAATTAACAAAATGGATCATCAAGCGCACATGCTTCCTCTCGTCCGTCGTATCCGCTCCTCGAATTCCTTTCGCTTTCGGCCGCGGTACTCGTGTAATTCTTCGAAATCCTCGACGCGCTGCTTTGGTGCGCGAAAGGCGGTTTCTTGCCGTTCTTGAGCCTGGAAGGAGCATTATAGCTGACTTGTGAAGAATAAGTTTCGAACACAAACCTCGCGAAGGAGCTGTTCAGCTGTAATCTACGAAGACATGCATCAGTTGGTTGTTGCATCAATATGAACCATCTGCTCACCTGAATCGCCGCTGGCGCACGGTTTTTGATCCTATTTGGTAAGGAAATTATATCAATGGTAATGAAAAAATTCTCCAGAAGTATGTGCCCACCGTGGCGCGCGTCCGTCCTGCATCGTAGGTGACGCAGTGGTGAATCGAAGAGACTTGGGAAGGGCTGGACCAAAGCAACGCCAAACAACCAACTTCTGCCAAACGCGTCGACCAAATAAAGGACTTGAACGCGCCACTCATTCTGCCTTTTCTCTTTGCTGCTTGGTTTCAATCCAACATGTCAGATATTGAGATGGACGATGCAAATAATGACGGTACATATTCTACGCGTCTTCCTGCTATTTAAGCCCATCTCTCGCTCTCAGATTTCGTCTACGATCCAGACCAGGATCCAGAAGAAAAACGAACAGTGAGGAAGAGCTATCGTTCACTCGCAAAGACTGTTGAAGGTGGGCATCCGGGCTCTGATACTCCTCTCTCTTTCTTATCCTTGCAGAGCATCAATCAAACCCGAATGACCTCACAGCAGAACAGCTGATGAAGCAGGTTAAACGCGCTGACGAGCTTTTTGGCAAAGGTTCGTCGAGCGGATGTACTGAAGAGTAATACGAACTAAAAATGTCATTACTTTAGTCAAAGGCCCGCAGGAGGCGACGCTTGACTCCCACTTCCTTCTGATGGCTTCCAGCATGGGTGCACAGAAAGCACGGGCAATGAAATCCGGCTCAGGGGCATTCGATGTGGATGAATATGTTGCTAAACTCATTGCATTCATGGGTGGTCAAAAGCCATTGGATGACCACGCCGAAGATAACTCAGATGAGGAATTCGTTAATCACACTACAGGATACTTGGAATGGGAAAAGATTGGTCGCAAAGCGCTCGCGAAGAGCCGCAGGGTCCCAGTCATGGGTTTTATGTGCGCTTGTTTCGTTTTAAGGTTACACTTCTTCTCTGATTTGTTTCCAGGCTAGGTCCACTATCTATTGAGCAAAAGACCCGCGCAGCAGCGAAGCGCGCCAAGCTCGAGAAGAGACAGGAGGACTTGCGAAAACCACAAGAACTCAAAGAGGACGACATATCTCGTTCTCAAAACGAAACCACGAAGAATGTCGCCATCGTACGTAGCTTGGTCAGGTTTAATTCTTTGTATACTAATGCTAGCATCATAGCTGGAGTCTATCTTGACGGAAGTTGGAACGGTCAACATCTTCAAATTTGTCATCAACCCCAAGGACTTTGCACAGTCTGTTGAAAACATTTTTTATCTTTCATTCCTTATTCGCGATGGCAAAGTTGCGTTTGAGACCGAAGAAGATGGCGAGCCTGTCATTTGTAAGCACAGTGCATAATTTTTTTCGATGGCACTCCTGACGTTTTCCAGTTATTTGTGAACAGCCTACCGATAAGGATTATGCGAACCAGCTTCAGAAACGACAGAAGGTTTTTGAATTCGATATGGAAACATGGCAGGTATGTGACCACCTCACAGGCGGTGATATCAGCTTGAACATCTATCAGCGTGCAATCGAAGTCTTTGACATTCAGACATCCATGATCCCACAACGGCCACCAGCGAAAACGAGGCTCGGTGACAAGTGGTACGGCTGATTGTAGCCTCCCGTCAATAATGATTCTGTAGTGTATTTCAGCTGTATAAAGTAGGATCTCATAATCTCACATTAGTAGTTAAACGATGTAGTTCGTTATTAAGGATTGGCTGCCGGCTGTGCTAAGTACTTCTTCGCCGACTTTACATTTCAAAAGTTTGATGGTCCTATGCATATATTTGGGGATACCAAATGCCATTGCGAGATATAAAAACATCGTATTATGCCTCACCACCTCCGTCAGCCGCACCATCCCCTTGCACTTCGTCTTCGTGAGGGACGCTTGGAAGGTCGACTCGTTCGCGCCTCTTCTTCTCCATAATCGTGAAAGAAAGGATGAGGAGGTCAAGGTCAAGTGAGCAAGGTTGGATCCGAAGGAAGGTCTTTTTTTCGCCAGCGAACGAGCCTTCAACGCGACTACCGATTGTATATTTTGCAATCTCCTGGTTATCGTGGACACTGGTGAGCTGCGCTCCGAGTTAGTATTGCGAAAGTTGACATGTGCGATGGTAGAGGACATACGACACATCCTACGCCTTTCTTGGCCTTCCACTTGTACTCAAGGAAGTTATTGTCGACAAAATAACGCGAGCTAAACCACGAGGGGTAAGTAAATAGGGAACAGGAGCAATTATGAGATATGGATTGGCACATACTCGCTGAACCTATTACGTTTATACAGAAAGGTCCTCGCCATCATGCCAAACCCCATCTTGCCCATTTGAGCTCCCATGCCGCTGAAAAGAGGACAGCGAACGAAAGTCGGAGTGAAGCAATCCCCCCACTCGATCTCGCCGACTAGAGAGCCATCCCGTGGTGTACTGATCTTGGACAAGAATACGTCGTGCGTATCTCTGGACGTTCCAGTCTTGGTGGTAGTGATTTCGTAGTGGATAATGCCATTAGGGGATACCAATGCAGTCTTCTGGGGGTTATTTTGGCGAAGAATCAAATCCATGGAACGTCAAAGATGTAGTGAAAGAAGATGGTTATCGCTCCAGGCGAATTATAGCAAGTAGAACTTTCAAAAAAGCACGTAGTTGGGGGCAAGGGGCATGATGAAGGCCAGTGAATTATAACCCGTAATGTCTCGAACATTGAAGTAGTCCATCAGGCCGAGTGTAACTGTGTTGGCCCAGGCCCAGATTCGAAAAGCAGAAAAGGCTCCTATCCGTAAATTCCAAGTTGCGCGAGCTTCACAACAAGATATCGAGGTGTATTGGCTGGTGATACTCAGAGATTTCAGTGTAGCGCGCCTTGGCAAGAGCTCCAAAATCGAATAGTAATACTTGGGGTTAAGGCCCACGTCACATGATGCTTCACTTATTCTGAATGACCACGATCAGAAAAGGTCCAAATCCGCTCCTCCTCGTTGCCCTCTCTGCCGCCTCGTTCGCCGTCTTCTACTCTGTCGTAAAAAGAAGAGAAAAAACAAATCCAGCTTCCAATCAGCCTCGCCAAGCAGATCATCCACTTGTTCCTCCTCGACACAAGGACCCAAATTAACTAAAGCCAATGCCGCCGACCTTTGACAACAGCAAAGTTACCGTCCTCTTCGTTCTTGGAGGCCCAGGAGCTGGTATGCACACCACTTGCATACCCAGCACCAGATCTAACGGTTTCACCAGGGAAGGGCACTCAGTGCACCAAACTCGTCTCAGAATATGGCTTCTGCCATTTATCCGGTCTGTTCGTAACGCACTCGATTCTGACGCCTGTTTAACACGCCATTCTTTTACAGCTGGTGACCTCCTGCGGGAAGAACAAAATCGGGAGGGGTCTGAGTTCGGTCAACTTATTCAAACGTGTATTCGAGAAGGCACAATCGTCCCAATGGAAGTCACGATCAAACTGCTGGAAACTGCTATGAAAGCAGCCATGGCAGAGAATAGGCCAGGAGAAGGCTGGAAAGATGGCCATGGTCGTTTCCTGATCGATGGCTTTCCTCGCAAGATGGATCAGGCGCTTAAGTTTGACGAGACGGTGTGTTTTCCGATTTCATTGCCTGGTATGCTGTTGACCACTAAACCTTCTAGGTCTGCTTGTCGTCTGTGGTATTATTCTTCTCAACGACGGAAGAAGTCATGGAGAAGCGCCTCCTTGTTCGAGGCCAGACCAGTGGAAGGGAGGATGATAACATAGAAAGCATTAAGAAGCGTTTTAGTAGGTGCTTTCTGGTCTACTATGGTGATTAATCTTGAACCTCTGTGCAGGAACATACAAACTAGACACAATGCCCGTCATTGAGCACTACTCCAAAGAAGGGAAGGTCGCAGAAGTAGGTGTCTCTTTTCTCGATTGCTTCCGATTTCATCATAATTTTAAGATTGCGGCCACTGGTACCGTCGAGGAGGTGTACCTACTTGCAAGCCAAGTTGTACGCGATGCTCTCGCTGGGAAGTATACAGCCAAGGTTACCGCTTAATATTGTCATGTTAAGGAAGGAAACTCTAGAGTCCTGTATTAACGTATAATTCAATGATTGTGCATTTAGCGCCTCATGCAAAACAACCGCCAACGTCTGAGCATAGAAGATGAGTGTTGTCCCCCCAGTCATCCGTACTGAGGCATCATCAGTTCCAGATAGTGGCCTACTGCAATTGAATAACTTGGGCATTAATTTTTCCTTCCTGCCGTGTCTAGTGCGACCAGCCATGGCCATGGGTATATTTATCCGATAAAGTTACGCGTATATCTGAATTGGTTTTATTTTTCGAACGTTATAAAAAAAACGAAGGCTAATATCAGGCAGCCCTAATATCGTACTGAACAGTTCTCCGTCATGAGGCCTGAGATATCTTTTACCAGCTGCAGGATTATATATACGTCGCGAACTCGGAAAATGATGTCAATCATAATAATCTGTGGGCAGTGCTCCGATCATTCATCCGTGACTATCATCATCCCCGTCATCACCACCCACGTCGGCATTAACAATGTTCAGGTCTGCAGCGACCAAGCTCGCACATAATTCAACAATCCCGGCATTGGCGGGTAATAACGATCTCAAGCCTCTCCAAGATCTGATTCTTGCAGAGAAACAGGTTCTTACTTCGTGAGTTGACTTGCATGCATCCTTGCATGCATACAGCGTCGACCAAGCTGACAAGGACCTGAAGACTCCAGAAGCTCAGCTCCGACCTTGCTAAATCTGCGGAAGCATTGAGAATATGGGGTTCTGGAGAAGGGGACGATCTTGGGGTACGCAGCAGTATTCCACCTCATATCACCTCCGAGCAAACGACCTGATAAACATCGGAAAAAGGATGTTCTTGGTGCTTCTTCAACACTCATCGCATTATGGGCCTCAGCTGTGTCCCAGTTTGCAGCCCACGGCCACCCAATGCGTGACTATCTCAAGTCAATTCGTACGAAGGAGGAGAATCTCGATGATCTCAAACGACGCCGAAAGTCCCTTGGAGCGAAGGCCGAGACTGCAGAGAAAAAGCTGAGCAAGATGAGCCCAGAGCACAAGAATATGACAGCACAAACAGATGCCTTGAATGCGTTAAGAGCAGAGATCCGCAGCATGGACTCGGAGATTATGACTGATGAGGCCGCTCTTGGCGACTTCAAACGGTCAACTACGAGAGCATGGATGGGGCTCAAGTTTGGTGGGATGCTCGAATGCTCGGAGAAGGGGACAGTAAGTATGCAATCAGTTTTGTTGAATTGCCATCTTCATAATCCCATAGATTGCTGGCGAATTTGGCAAGCTTATCATTGCAGTGCGTACAACATCTCTGTCAAGAAGCTTTACTCTAAGTACCATTTCTATTATCCAGGAAATTCCAGAGGATCAAACTCAGCCAGGCATGGCCCGGAGCCTCTACTACGGACGAAACAAGACTGAGCAGCTACTTAATGAAGCCCACCGTTGTATGAACGAAGTAGTAATGTCCACTGTACCTTCTAGCGCTAGCGCGGCACAACACACATTCCAACAATCACAGCCTCCCTCCGTCTTCCAAAGTGTACCCAGCTTCCAAGGCACCCCACAGCTGCCCATGAGTACACCGCAATCAACCTTCGAAGTTCCTGGAGTTGCTGCAGGGCAGACCCCGCAAAATCAGTGGCTACCGCAACAGCAGCAGCAACACAACGACCAGTATCCGCCCTACATCCCAACCCCTCAAGGTCTGGGTACCGGTCAATTCTTCGACCAAGGCTTACCGGCTCCAGGCGCCCCAACCCACCAACGCTATCCCTCGAACCAGATAACCCAGAGCACGTCCTACCAACAGTCCGTTGCTGATGAACAGTATGCACCCCCTCCACGTAGCGTTGACGACTTTGGTGTGAATACCAACTCTCCTGGCCTAGGGGACCAACCTATAGGCGGACGATTTGCAACGTTCCCAGTGAAAACTCGCGGTTATACACTCAATGATCCACAGGCACCAGCAAACCGTGACAGCGACTCGTTCTCATCCTCCGTAGCACAAGCACTATCGTCCTCGCAAAGTCCACCAGCGACTGAACCCCAGCCAAGCTTCTCGTACCAAGTCTCCCACTCTGAGGGGTATGCTCCACCACTGGGTCCACCAGCAGGTGCAGGCGTGCCAGGTGTTCAACCTCAGTCCGGACTTCTGGGCACTCATCAGGAAGAACAAAATGCCCATTCTGATGATGAGGGAGGTTTGGCATATATGGCCGGCTCGGATGATCAGCATGATACTACGGTGCCCAGACATGTCAGATTTGGGCAGGTGCAGGACGTTGACGAGGAGATCGAACGAAACAGTCATCCAACTGCCGATTCTGTGCAAACAGCGCCCCCTCAGGAACACCAAGATCAACGATCCGAACGTATATCTCCTGAGCCCCAGCCTCCTCAATATGAAGCCATTCCTTCTCTCGACGAATCAGGTAAATTGAATTCCGTCCCTGGGGACATAGTCTTTGCTAATATATACGTTTCATTACTAGTCCAATCCAGTCCTGCCTTGCCAGCGCAACAGCCTCAGCCTGGCACGGAATCTCCAACGACGGACACTCGCTTCCAAAGCCAACGTCGTGTACCTCCTCCGACGTTTGACCCTGCGGAAGACCAGCGCGCACTTGATGCTGCAGCTGCTCGAGAAGTCGGTCGGGAGTTGGGAGCTCTTGGTTCAAACCCTCTTGCTTCTGATCAACTTCGTGAGCGTACATCTTCGGTTTCTCAAGGTCGTCCTGGAGGACCGGAGACGAATGAACCACTGGCACCTCCCCAAACTCAATTTAACGGAGGACCATCTCCCATCGTCGACTCACCCACTTTGCCTTATCCTTCGTACAATACGCCTCCAGCAACATATGAGCAACCGATAGCACAGCCTCCATATCACCAAGAACCTGCCCAATATCAACCTCAACCATCTCGTCCTTCGTATGAACAACCGAACCGAATGGCTTATCAGCAGGAGTCTACCCAGTACCAGCATCAGCCTTCGCGTCCCTCATATGATTCGCAAAGTGGCGGCATTGCACCCAGGCGCAGCAGCGACGAACCTCCTCGCTTGCCTCCTCTGGCAACAAACCCTATCCCATCACCTTACCAGACGCCATACTCTACACCTGGGGAATACCCACGTGGGCTAGGGGTTTCCTCAAGCCCTGTGACTAAATCTTTTACCTCCCTTAACACGCAAGTACCTGCGGGGGCGCGAACGATTTCGGCAGCCGCCTTTAAGCGCCCACAGCAACGGGTAGGAAGTAGTGACATTCCACCATCTTTCACAGATAGCCACGGAACGAGCCCGTTATCTGTAAAGAAGCGTCTTCCCAGCTCGCCATACCCGCAGGGGAGGGAAGCCTCTCCCAGTCGTCGAGGAAGGTCAGGATCCCCTGCCCCTGCCCCTGCCCCCTCACAGGCACTCCCTCCCATTCCGAAGGACAATGACGATTATGACTATCTCAGCGCCTACGTTGATTCCGGAGCACCTCAAGATGCACTCCGCTGAGTCCAGGTGTCCCATCGAGGGCCGCTCCATCGCGATCCCACGAGCAGCTTGGTATAGTTCTTGACTGGTTCCATGTGGTCAAGTCAATTATGCCCTGTGTATGCCAGAAAGCGATAATGCCTATCATTAAATCCACCCAGTGATGTATTGGAAACAGAGCTAATTATTTTATCCTCCTCCCACCTCAGATACCGAATAACAAAAACATGAACGAAATGAACGCGAAGTCTATCAGATATCGATACAACAAATCAAGCCACGAATTCAAACAGTACATACCGCCGTTTCTACTACCAATCGCAACTATTATAATTGTCATGTGTGGCAAAAGTGAAAGATTCCAATAGTGTTACCGAAACCAGCGAGTGCATGCGTCGGGGATGTAAGAAGGGGGGATACCCTCGTGAAAGGTAACCTTGGGATGCAATCGCCAGAAGACGAAGACGACGATATTGAGGAAAATGAAGTACGGCCGTGGCTCGGTTGTGGCTTCAGTGCAGCTAATAACGAGCTTCGTAGACGGGATAAAGATGGGTCAAAAATCCAAAGTTCCCAACGTTCTAGGGTTGCCGTCGTCAGCCCTTGTGTACGCCCCGGCTTGAGATTGAGAGATATCGCAGTCCCTCCTTGGGAAGTTCCGTGAAGCCGCGGCTTGCGGCGAACGCCAATGATTTGCCCTCCATTTACACCCCAACCTCCCCTCTCACAGGTGACATCTATTACACGAACAAGAACTGCATCTCGCCAGTATGATTGTGTACTGATAAATGGCCTTGAATCAGAGTCATATTCCTCTCCAGGAAATGGCACGGCGAGAGTATCCGACGATCGCCTCCCTGTCTCCTTCTCCGAAGCTCTTCTGGAATGTACCCCATGTCCAGAGACAGGGAACGCCGTCGTCTCAAAAGTCGTGGCAAGCCTCGCTCTTGGAATCGAAGGAGACACTGAGCTTGGTTGCGAGGTTTGTGATATTATGCTGTTACTCCGTGATCGCCTCCCTATGTTTTCGCGAGACGACATATTGCGTAATGGGTGCCGCGTGCACGAACATCGCCGTGTGTCGTCGTTGATATAAAGCCTGAAGAAACGGACAACATGGTCTACGGAGAAGGCAACAGAGACGCTCTCGAGTGGTAGTTGCCCACAAAGACGGCACGTCTCGCACTGGACGGGAGTCACGCGTAGGTGACCAATACGCCCGTACGCCTCATCGAAGACAGATATGCATTCACCGGTCGAGCCATCCCAAAGCGATACAAGTCCTGTTTCTGTCGCAGCGGCGACTATCAATCGCGTAGTGCCACCTAGTCCTGCTTGGCAGGCATGGACTTTGGAGGTTGTATTGATGGGGTCCCCAGCTTGGATACAGAAGTCTGGCATTATCAAGGGATCTTCGTCCTGGGTTTCGATCACTTCCAAGGTCCCATCATCGAGGCTGAAGGTTACAAGGAATCGATCGAGTGGATGTATGCGGGCCAAGGAGGCTTTGACGATAGAAGCTCGGCGAGACGGTAAGAAATAGGTCGCATTGCCTCCTTCCAGGGACCATTTCGCTGCAACACCACTCTCGTATGTTGCAAGGATACTCAAGCCAGCGCCTGGCGGAGATGTAAACTGAACCTCCGTCACAGCTGCAGAGATATTATCCATGGACAAGGCAGGTAAAGGGCGAATAATATCCGTCTCGCACGACCAAACCGCAATGGTGCCGGCTCCAGTTCCTACTGCACAATAACGTCCATCGCTCTCAACGGCTAAACAAGTCAGAGTCGAAACAGTAGAAGAGGTGCTCGCGCCGCGAAGTAGGACATCGGTAGCATCGATAGTGAGGTGCGTTTGTTTATCGACACGCCATATGGTGATTTCGTTGTATAAACCCACTGAAACGACAAGATTACCATCCTTACTTGCTGCAATAAGTTCCACGTCACTGGCAAACGCCCTCGGGAGGGTCGAGAACGATATTTCGTTTTCCAAGATTCTAGAATCTTCTTCCAAATCTTGAGAATCTGCCTCCCCTCGATGCCGCTGAGCCTCTAGAAGCTCCGCATTTTTCAGGAGGTACAGTAACAGACCCCACAGTGCTGTTGTCGTCGCGACTATGGGGAACACCATTATTTTCAGTAACCACAGTGCCAGGCGGAACGTTCGCATAGAGAAACGTGGTCGAGCCTTCCTTGGAAACTTGAAAGTATTCGCTGCAATCTGATCCGACCTGAATGAGACAATGCTGGGCATCTCGACGCGGAGATGGAGTAAAGGGGACTGAGCAGGGTTTAATGTCTTCCATATATACCATGCACTGAGCTGTTTGCTTGAGGTTGAATCTGCTGTTTTGAGCGGGCGCGGATGTTCTCGGAAAGGTGAAGTGGGAAGCGTTTCATTGCTGGAGGTCGATGTATAGGTGGTGTAGTACAATGTGGCTGTGATAGCGAGCAGCTGATAGGAACGTTAATGATTCTCTGACAAGACAGAAAAACAATGCTGATGTCTCACTATAAGAAGGCTGAGATTAGTAGCCGCGCGACCTTTGAGAAGAGTCTGGACCGTAAAGCCAAGTTTTTGCCAGGTCGAACGAGGTTTTCGATGATTGTCCTTCGTCAGCTGGGGAATAGAGGGGGCGGAGGTACCGTGCCGAAGAAGTTCATCCAACTGCGCATATCGGTTAGCAAAAAGAGGGTATGCGTTGTCGGAAACAAACATACAGTTAGACGTTGAAGATCAATAGATAGCACGGCGAGAAAGAAAGTGTGCGCCAAGAACCAATGGGCAACAAGGACTACAATAGCAAAGGAACAGAATTGGCGGATAGCGCCGACAGAAAAGACAGCGATAACTCCAAGTATGCAATTGTAGGTGACGACCTTCAAGGTGTTAGAGGTCCCCGCTCGGCTCAACCCTTCAGCAATTCGCTGTTTCACGGACAGTGTTACAGGAGTCTTGCCGACTGCGTCGACCTGACGGTTTTTTTAGGTTTTCAAAATTATGGAACATATTGGATGAATCGAAAGCATACCAGATTGAACATGTTCTCCGCCCCAACGAAAACAATAACTATCGGGAGTAACTCCCTACGAAACCGATCAATATGGGAAAAAAGTCCCATAAGAAAGATGACCCACCATGGCACCATAGTGACTTTGAATCCGATGAGAGCGCACACGCTGAGACTCGTGATCGTACTAACTGCAATTTCAACAAGCGCAGTCAACGTTACACCAAGCCGGGAATGGACTGCAGTCATTTTCCCAGCAGACCAAGTGACGTATGCAAAGAAGCCGATGTAGGCGAGATACAGAAACGTTGACAATGCAGACCATCCTTCGGGTTTGGGTTTGTCTAATTCATACTGTGAAATTTTTGGATAAAAGGAACGGCTGGAGGGGTGAGAGAACAATAGTACCTCTATGCCAATCAAAGTCGGCTCCTGGGTTTCTAAAATAGGATCTTGATGTTCGGCACGCGCCCTTTGAACGAGTTGAAGCCAGGAGGCATGCTCGAAAGTACCGAGACAATCAGATTCCGGAAAGAAATACGTAACAGCGAGGAAGGTTGCAAAGTCGTAGTCAGATTCCGCCACATGAGGTTCATGCAGCTCTCGACGCGCTAACACCATTCGAGGAGTAACTAGAACGCCGCTAAGAGAAATGTTCTTGGAAGCACCGAGAGTATCCAAAATGTTTGCGTCGGACAGCAACGCCTCTTTATCATGATCCCAAAATAATAGTGGGGATATGACAAGACATTTTCCGTCCGCACGCTTTAAACATGGGGTATCGCCGCTGGAGATGAGGCTTTCCAAACGATTTTCGAGTTCGAGAGTTGATAGAAGAGTTTGCTTGTTGAGTGCCCCCTCATCATCATTGTCATGTCCTTGAATAAGAAGACGTTCCACCCTCAGCGCGCGCCCGACACCACACTTCGCGCGAGTGACAGCATCGTCGTGTATCCGAAGTCCATGGCGTTCAGACCAGAGGTCGTCCAAATCCCTTTGCGCATCGAAGGCGGATATGCTCGTACGGGATATGAAAGTGTCAATAATTGATAGAGATTTTGGTTCGGACGAGGAGTAGAGGGCGAGTGCAGGGTAAAAAAGTGAGGTGATAACGACACAAGAAACCAGAATTATGCGGATTTGATGAGTTGCGCAATGGCTGTCACATCATTAGATACGCATTTTCAATGTAGAATATGTATACATACAGTCCAAACTGGTGGAAAAGCCGGTGCCCTAGAGTCCGAGACCATTGCACCACTCCATTTACCAGGTCGAACATAGCCCTAATTCCTGAACAATGCGCAGACCTGTCGTGAACGGCCAAGAGAGAAAAGGTCCTCGGGAAAGGAAACGGCAGGAGACAGAATAAATAGGAGATAGGTTGACAACTGAAAGAGACCGGAAGGTGTGTCCGTCCTCCAAAGGTCGTCCTGCTCTTCACGGCCCTGCTGGCTATCTTGGGAAACGTCACTTTACAATATTCTGCTGACTAAGACAACGTCCCGTGACCTTTATGAGAGAAGTCCAAACAGAGTTATCCTCAAAACTCCGGGATGGCTTCTTCCAAAGCGTTGACTGGCCTGCTACGACGGGAGCTGCGCTCAGCTCGTAGTTACAGGAGATGTAAGCATCCTAGCCCTTTCTCAAAAACCTAATCCTCATCATTCCCAATTTTAGTCCTTCACCAGTCGAGTGTTCGTCATGCTATTACGAACCTCGAAATGCCTGCCATGTCGCCCACCATGACCGAAGGTGGAATTTCTAGCTGGAAGAAGCGAGAAGGAGAGTCGTTCTCGACAGGGGATGTCTTACTCGAAATTGTACGTCGTTGTTCGTTGAAATTATTATTATTGATCGAGCATGGTCGGATTTTGACAGGAAACTGACAAGGCAACAATAGATGTTGAAGCTCAAGACGATGGCGTTATGGGGAAGATATTAGTGTGTATCGTCATATTCTCTCCGCTGACATCCCCTGAATGAGTGTAGGTGCAAGATGGTGCAAAGGGTATACCAGTTGGGAGAGTCATTGCACTACTAGCAGAGGAAGGCGATGACATTTCAAATCTCGAGACGCCTAAGGAGGAACAGAAACCAGCACCCAAGAAAGAAGCTTCTGCTCCCTCACCTCCGCCCGCTCCAACTGTAAAGTCCGCATCGGTTGAGTCCTCGACACCGATTCCTTCTCAGCAGACCCACTCTTCTCACTCTATCTCCCACTCGCGACCCATATTCCCATCCGTACACCGCCTTCTACTCGAGTTCGGCGTCACCGATCCTGAAAAAATTAAGGGAACAGGTATTCGTGGAATGCTCACAAAAGGAGACGTTCTCGCATTCCTAGGCAAGGCATCGAACCCCACTGGGACATACAAAGAGACCTCTCATTCCCCTGTCGGAGTTACGCCCGCCGTGAAGAAGGAAGACGCAGTCAAGGTAGTTGATCTTCTCTCTGCTCAGGTTTTACCTCTCACCTTGATCATGACAGCCTCTTGACGGGGCGGATATTCGCCGTCTTATTGTTTCAACGATGCTCCAGAAGTCCATTGCTGCAAGAAACGCGAGGCCTGGTCAGTCAAATTCTCAGATTACACCATCTTGCACTCAACATCCTACCTCACCGAACCTGAGGCGTTGAGTACCTTGATGATATAAATTATGGGTTCATAGATTTTAAATTTGTTGCTGGTGCCAACAATAAATCAGTGTGCATATAACGTCAACTTGAGCTCTGAAATAATATCAATATGATTAGTAGGAATGCCTGAGATATGGGTTGTTACAGCATTCTGTTAACAGACGAGCCAGCTAAGTTAAATTTGAACGTCACCACCCCTACCACCACACGCGGCGCATTGTGGCGTGACAATAGATGTGGTAGCGGTCACATCAGTCACACGAAAGACAGGGTTTCCTTTTGGAACAAAGTTGTTGTGCTGCTTTGGTGCTGCCCTCATTGACACTTGCAAGTTTGCACTCTCGACATTCCAGCACCTATACTCTCCCACACGATTGATATTATTACCAGGCTTCACCTGGCGCGTAGAACTTCAACCGTTACTTTTGATATCGCTCTGCGCAAGTTGTGCTACGCTACTCTTGCTGTTACCTTGAAGTATAGTTCCTCGATATGCGATTTAGGGCGCCAAGATCTACCTCTCCATCGCCTGTCAGACAGTACGTTGTGGCTTCTGCTCTATGACATCTTTTCTAATGAATGTATAGGCAACAGAGGCACCGGTCGACTTTCGGCCTACAGTCAGATTCAGAGGAGTCTTCAAGCTCTGACATAGGTACAGATTCAGACTACTCTGACTCCGACTCAGATGAGAGTGTCATATCATCTGGCTCTTCCGACTCTTTCTGCTATGCTTCTGAATCAGAGGTTCCAAAATTGGCACCGTTCGTGCGTTTAATGTTGGTGGCCATCAGTTATACTGAAGTCCTTTTTAGAAAGTTTACTCGCGAGACTCGAAATCCTGCTGAACAGAGGAAGGTTGAAGAGACTGTGGCGGCTATTCGCCTACGCACACGGCATCATGACCCTTACGAAGACTGGGAGCGCCAAACACGTTTTGACGCATTCGTACGTCAATGTTGCTTTTTCTACGCGTCAAAATAGCACTTATGACCTCCGATCTATAGCGCACAGCACGAAAAGAGCTTAAAGTCGACCAAAAGCGTTTCCACGAAGCACAGGACAAGAACCGAACAGCCCAGTTGGAGGGTCGCGCAGCCCAGCATGCACGTCAGATTCAAGAGATGGAGGTTCTTTTTGAGAAGTTACGGATGAAGGCAAAGCAAGAAGAGGAGCAACTTTTAAAGGATATGAAAGCGCGGCAGGCGAAGATGTGGGAAGGAATAGAAGGTGTAATCAAGGCCGAAGAGGAGATCGTACGAGCACGGCTTGCTCAAGAAGCAAAGCAGAGAGAAGAGGAAGAGAAAAAACGAGAACAGAAGAAAAAGGAAGAAGAAGCTGCGCGAAAGGCGAAGGAAGAAAAAGAACTAGCGGAGAAAAGGGCAAAAGAGGAGGAAGCGAGGAAAGCGGAGGAGGAGAAACAGAAAATGAAGGAAAGGGAGGAGCAGGCTGCTCTTTTGAAACAGGCCAAGGAGCGTGAAGAAGCTCAGCAACAGGAATTGCGGCAAATAACCGGAATGACCTCACCGGATGATGATTGGAAGTTCTACCACGCCCACCTCGAGGTACCTATTTTACCCTCTTACTTCTGCCCGGACTGATCTCTTGGTAGGCAACCAAAAGAGACACGATGAAATCGGTAAAGGCTGACAAAGGAGCAAGAACTGAGTGGTCAAAATGGCGACGGGAGTTTACCTCCAAGATAGGTCAGCTCACTAGCGATTCTAACGAAATTAACCGAATAGTGCGTTTCCACCGCCTGTCGTTTCAGTAAACTGAATTTATGATGAACAGTCTCAAGAAATATTCCACATCGTCTGTCCGCGCAGTGGCCCAGCCCATCATCCAGCGATATACAAAGCTCTTCTCTATTCTCTTGCCAAAACCATTATTCTCCAGGCTGAAACTGAGGTGACAGCAGAGATGAAGAGTGCGGTACCCATCGCGGCTGTAGCATTTAACCTCCTCGAGGCTGTCAAGGACTTCGACGAGGTTTTCTTCACCAAACTAGTGCATCGTGCGGGTGCATGGCCCATCCCATATCTCGTTCCATCAGAACAGAGCAGTAGAGCTCGTCAGCTGGCTATGGGATTCAGAGAGGACGGCGACCAGGTGATGGAGACTTTGGAAGCATACTCAGGACGGATGTCTGGGATCATGAGAGTTTACTTTACTATTCTCAAGTCCAAGCCCAGTCGACCTCTTCATCCGGCCTTTCAACTACCTCGTTTCTGGACATGGCTTACGCGTCTCCTCAAGAACAAAGAGCTCCTGGAGCTTCCCGTTGCCCCACAGCTCATCTATAGTTTGTAGTTTCCTTTCTATTATTCGAGTGATATTTCTGACATATTGACTGAAGCGGCATTGGATGCCATGGACATTGACGGTCGAAAGATATGGGGCCATCAGTTCAACAAACTTCTAGAGCTTATCTACGAGGGAGTTACCACAGGATACGAAGCTGGCAAACTGATCGGCGGGACCACTCCAGAAGCTGTCGCGGCACGCTCACGAGTTCAAACAGTCGTGGAGCGTCTTTTATCAAACTGATTCAGACCCTTACATTTCGTATCAGATATAAGTAGAGTTCTTGTATGTATTTCTATCAGCGAATATTCGCATGTAACATTGAAACGAGTTCAGATGCACTGGTTTGGCGGCTTGTTTGGGTTGATTAGGATGAGAAGCCCTTTGGTGCCAAGTTGGGCGACAGGATCGGTTTTCGGAAAGATATTCCAAACCACCATCTTCACCTCGAAATTGCAATGGCTCGCCAGTTCTTCGTCGGTGGAAACTTCAAGATGAACCCCAATACACGGGAGCAGAGCATTGCTCTCGCTGAGGGTTTGAACAAAGCTCAACTGGACCCGGCGACAGGCGAGCACATGTCGTCCAGGAATCGCTGATCACAATCTTATCTATTCAAGTAGAGGTGGTCATCGCGCCCCCTTCGCTGTATCTTTTGTCCTTGAAAGAAATCCTCAGAAAGGATGTCCAGCTCTCTGCCCAAAACGCATACTTCAAGACTTCTGGAGCATTCACGGGAGAAATCAGGCATGTACCAACTTCCCTTTTTATGTCCGACGCACCACTGATCAGGATTGATCAGCCCTTCACAACTCGTAGACGCTGGTATTCCCTATGTTATCTTGGGTACGCAACAATTCCAATCGACTAGACTGGAATTTCAAACAATGATCTATAGGCCACTCCGAGCGACGCACTCTCTTTCATGAAACGTCCGAGAGCGTCGCGCAGAAGACGCGTGCCGCTCTTGATGCTTCGCTGAAAGTCATTCTTTGCATTGGAGAAACTCTTGAGCAGCGTGAAAGTGGAAAAACTGCCGCTGTCTGCGAAGAACAGTTGGCGGCCGTCGTCACTGTTCTCAAAGAAGCGGACTGGAGGTGTCTCCCTATGCTTTAATTTGCCATTTCATGCTGATTGTTATCGATGTATAGCAACGTTGTGATTGCTTATGAGCCAGTTTGGGCAATTGGTACCGGGAAAGTCGCGACCTCTGCCCAGGCACAGGAGACCCACGCCGACATCCGTTCATACCTCTCTAAAGCCATTTCCGCGGCTGCTGCTGAATCCACCAGGATCATTTATGGAGGCAGTGTATCCGCCAAGAATTGCAAAGAACTTTGTAAGGACCTTCGTCTTTAAATTATTCTGTTATCTGATACCTCTGTCCTCTAGCAATCCAGGCTGATGTAGATGGCTTCCTCGTTGGTGGCGCTTCACTCAAACCTGAGTTTGTCGAAATTATCAATGCCAAGAAGGAGTAGGTCTGGTGATTATCAGCTGCGATTAGCCAGGTCCTAAAATTGCGCAGAAATCGTCAACGCCTGTAGAGTTTAAACCGTGTAAAAGCTTTAGATGAAAATTGTACGCTATCTGACATCTGGCTGGGAATCTCTTTTTACCGCGTAAAAGAGCTTCGCTTGAAAAACGTCTCGCCAACGAAGTGTCTCGTCTCTGGTATTAATACTTTCAACTCCCCATAATCATTTATCAGTGAAAAGCAGTACTAGTGTGGGCACACACGCGCTCAGCACAGCAGGCAACGTCGTGACCAAAGAGGGAGGCCTTGCTAATTTGTACTATTAGTACAGTATTAGGATTAGTATTAGTGACTGCTACTTGAAGGTCACGATCACATGCGATTACATCTCGCGATCGACGCGTCACGTCACACGCACCACGAGCCTTGCTCCTTCCTCTACACCACTCTCAGCTTGCTTGTCAGATGTCACAACATCCAGAAGACTTACCTCTTCCTCCGGTCGGTGTAAAGTATGAAAACACAAGAATCAGCTGAATTCGGGTACCAGGTTCTTAAAGCCTCTGTACATGATGTTCGTTACTTCGCATCATTACTGCGTGCCGTCAATTTTGTGAATGTAAGTTGCTTATTTATGTAGTCAGCCTATCCAAGCTTGATTTTTAAGCGTGCTACATTTACAGTCACGGCCAGAGGCCTGACGATTACTGTGGAAGAAGCCCGAACGCTTCTGGGTGAGTAAACAAGCTTTGCAAAGGCAAGCCATCCCAAGACGTTTTTCATCCAGGAACTGCTTTCGTTTTCTCTGAAATATTTGACGAGTATACATATCACTCGGATGCACTAGCGCCATCACAAGAGCCTGAAGAGGAGGAAGAGGTTAACGTTGGATTTGAAATTCCCCTCAACACTTTGGTCGAATGCTTAAACATATTTGGTACTGCCGGCGCCCCGCCTACGAATACGGCGTCTAAATTCAAGAAGTGGAAGAAGTCGGGCGATGAAGATGAACAGAATGAAGATGACGACCGGGGTGGGCGAGGCAGGAATACTGGTAGAGGACTGGATACGTATTTTTCTGGGAGTTCAGACAAGCGAACAGGAATGCGATTGACTTATACTAGTCCTGGGCAACCGCTCACATTACTCTTGTGAGCTCTCTTTGCTAATTCCGTATCATAGACTCAATCCCTTCAAGGGCAGAGGACGCGACTGGGCCGACGACGACATGCGAAATTGCCACCTTTGAATTCGAGCCTCATCTCGAGCTTCCTTTCGATGCCAATCGCATGTAAGTTTTCAAAATTTGACTCTGGACGTAGACTGACCCCTCATAGTGTTTTGAAAGTCATCTTGAAGGTTAGGGTTCATTCAATTCCGTGTATCAACGGTCGATTAACCAACGGCGAATATCAGTCCTCTTGGCTGCGCGATGCCCTTTTAGAGCTTGATCCTTCATTTGATAAGCTCACTTTTATTGGGAGTCCACCGCCTGAAGAAGAGGGTACAACTTCTCGCCAAAAGCAAAAAAAGGTTGCAAATGAAAAGCCCATGCTTCGCATTCAGGCAGAGGGAACATTTGGTAGCACAGAGGTACGGCCCCTTCATCTTTCTCCACCAACCTTTGCCGCGTTTCTGACTCATTTCAGATGGACTATCCGAACGATAGAGAAGTGCTGGAAACCTTCGAATGTAAAGAAAATATCCGTGTTAGGTGCGCATCTTTGATTATAATAAGGTTTCTTGAGACAGCTTATCATTTTTTTCTCCATGTAGCTATCGATTCGGGCACATAACCAAAACACTTCGTGCATTGCAGAGCTCCACCAAGACTTCGCTGCGCATAGACGAAGATGGATTGTTAAGTCTCCAATTTCTCATGCCGTCTTTGAAGGGTGGAGCATCAGACGCGTTCATTGAGTTTCGAGTGAGTAAATAGTTAACTTTGTTTGCCTTTTGCTGACCCCAGTCAAGTGTCTGCCGTTGGATGATGACGTTCGACGATGATTGCTACGTGACTGTTTTTTTTCTTGCGGATGATAACCATGTGATAGCATGTATTGTTGTAACAGGTAGCAACATGCTAGTAAATGATTCCATCATGATTCTGTTGCCGTGAGTTTATCATGTCTTGGTTATTTTTCAAGTATGATGTGCTCCTAGGACGAGCCATGGCGCCCAACAGTTTATTTTGAATTATAGAATACCATCAAAGTAATCCTTGGTATCGCAATTGTTGCCAGTCAAGGGAGAACTATATGACACAGCTGCAGAAACAAAAGATATAAATTGACTGCCTCTCAGTTTTGAAAGCCTTGAAACATAGTGACTAACCAGATAAAGGTGCGCGAGAAAAATTCGAACGGAACATGCGTCGAATAACTGCACCGTCGACTGGGCTGTCTTGGGACACTGATGCCTTATCCACTTCTTGAAACGTCTGCACGGGGGTGGGAGTTGAAGAATGCAGCTTAGCAGAAGATGCGGAACGATCGACGATTGGAAGGGATATCGTGAATCGTGGAGACGGTGGGACGATCGTGAGGTTTTGTCGTCGCACATGGTGCGTTGCCATTCCGCGATGGTGCTGGTGGCCATGGTGCATCTCCGCAAGGGTCGGGGACCGGTGAGTGGGTGATAAGAATGGCTGATTGAACGTGTCGGTACGGACAGGTGACGCCATAGAGCAACTTGGAGGAGATGGTGTTGGATTGTACGGCGGTGCAGTCGGTCCGACTTGGAAGGAAACATTCATCAGGTCTCTGTCATTGACTACAAGTGCGATGACCTGTTCCACGGGGACGTTTTGAGAACCGTCAGGTAACTACAACGTCAGGAAGTCGGATTAGCAGGAGAGTACGAAAGTGAAGGCATTGAGTCTCACCAAAATCTTTCCGAGAATCCCAGAACTCTCCGCTTCCACGTCAATCATCGCAATATCGTCGGATTCCTGAGACAATAAAGAGGTCCTTAAAAATGTCGGTGATTGGAGTAAACGCGAGGGGAACGTACAATCTGGAGCAATACATCTCCAGCAGCAAATGCTTCACCTTCCTTTTTCTTCCATCGGGTAATGGTACCTGTCGTCATGAAGGGGGACATAGCGGGCATCATTATGGCCTGTCGCGAAAGAGTTTGGTGAAGCCCTTCAGGTAAAGTTCAATTGACCGCGACCAGAGTCCGTAGCTAAGAAGAACGTACATCGCTTCCTAAACTGTGGACCAGCCTGAGGCGACTTCACGCCTGCCGAAGAGAGTAGAGGACTACGGAAGGAGGACCTTGAGAGAGAATTCAAAGCGAGGGTGGTCATGTTGGCCAGCAACGTGATCGGGGTACCTGTTGGCAACCCCTCGAGTATTTAAACAAGGTCAGGGTGGCCGGTAACCAAGAAGTCCGATGAAACCCATCGAGATGTTACCCTCAAGGCTATGTACATATGTTGGGGAGACACCTGGAGCCATTGTGGATCCTGTTAAACTGATCTGATGTATCATTAGATGTTCTGCTGGTTCACGCAAGACAGATTCCACAACAATATAAGATTACAGAGCAAAGACAGAGAACGAAGTAGTCCAACTGAGATAATAACCCAAGATGATCCAGATCAATACCTCAAGTCTATTAGCATACAGAGTACATCAATAACCTTCAAGCAAAGTAGAAGCGCAAAGTTAACGCACCGAGGAAATACTCGAACAACGTTTCTAAGCGGCACAAACAGGCATCACCTTCGTACTAACACCAAAAACCTTGTTCTCATTGGACGCGCACACCCCCCGGGCCATCACACACGACACTGACCCACCAACATCAATCAACCCAACTCCATCTGGAACCACCACGCTATTGGCACAAGGCTGCACTTCCCCATCTTCCTCCGCACACTCGGCGCCCCTTCTTCCCCCCACCCCACCTGGCGTGCCATTGCTAGGTGGGGCTCCTAAGAGCCAGCAAAACCGTCAGACCCCCTCTTCGTCGGAGTCATAGAACTCATCCTCGTCGTCGTCCGCGGAGCCAAGGGTCTGGAAATCGACCTTGTAGCGGAGAAGACCACCGATGCCACCGAAACCCTTTACGAACTGGGCACCTTCCTGAGAGCGATTGGTGACGAATTCAAGGTTGGCACCGAACTCCTTGTATTTTTCGGCGAACCACTCCAAGAGAGATGCGGGTTCTGTGGCTTGCTCCATCTCTAGGCCAGTTGACTTGTCCATGAACTTTTCGCGGTCTTTCTCTTGGTCCTTGTTGGCATAAACAATGATTTCCTCTGATGGTAGACGTTAATTTATAGGGCACTGGGGAAAATGATAAAAGCAGACACACCTCCGGCAGCGTTCCGGAGGACATAACGTGTGATATCAAGGTTCTCCCAAACAATGAGGGTCTCAACAGCACCGAGCTCGAGGGCCTTCAAAGTGTCCTCGATACCAAAGCAGTAGCGAGCGGTATCTTGACTGATTTCGTCAAAGTACTTTTGGATAAGTTTCTTCTCTTGAACAAACTTCACGTTGGCTAGCGATTCAGCTGCCAATTCAATGGCCTACAAGGAATGATGAGTATACAATAGTACAAATTGGCAAGCATTCATATATTCATACCTGATTGAAACCATTTTCACCGCCGTAGCTGACGTCTACAACTTTGATGACTTTAGCCGCCAATCTCTGATCGAACATATCACTCTGGCCAAGCTCAGTCTTGAAGTCGGCACTACCGGCAAGGACAATACCAGAAACATTGACCTTGTCATTTGTGATGAAGTGCTGCACAGCATGTTCAGCAACCTTGCGGACATAATTGTGCCTCTTTTCATCACGCAGACGAGAGAAACGTAGGGCAGACTGTCCACCACGGCCGTGCTTTTTTGGTAAATCAACCGTGAATTTATGGATAACCTCGCGTGTATTTCCGGCAAGAGTTCCAAATAGAGTGCCGTTACCGTCCATGACGATGAAGCCGAACCTCGAATCGGATTCCAGAAGCTCGGATAGGGCTTCGGTATGGAATTTGTTGTCGCAAAGGTATAATGACCTGTACCCCTGTGTAAGTGTGAACCTATTTCAGTACTTTTGAAGCTACGAACGTGTTGATAGGCTTGTGAGGCTCGAAATCAAATGAGACTTTTTTCTCTTTTCCTTCATCAGTTAGGATAGTTCCGACGAAAAGCACGAGACCATTGGGAGGGACACGGTTATAAAGCTTCAGCCTCTGCTGAGTACTAGTGATAGCAGCAAGTACAGAAAGACGATTGACTCGAGACTTGATGTTGGATGCTGTGCCGTACTCTTGCGTCAACATGGCGGATGCACGAGAAATTTGATCCTGAGTAAATAAGATTAGTGGAGATCGGACGAAGGACAGGCTGATCGCAGCGGACCTTGGGAGGGATGATAAGGCTGATCATAGAGGTTCCAGCCCTATATATCACTTGGAGATCAGATACATGGCAAGCAGAGCAAAGAAATTGGGTGCGGAGTTACCCTCTTGCAGAGTCAAGACTCTTGATGAGCTTTTTGACCTTCCACATCTGAATATTTTGCTCCGCGACATCCTGACTCATGCTGGGCAACGACAAATACGCAGTCTAGCGGCACTAGAGACGCAGTTGACGTCGAAAATGAAGGGGTGGTGGGCGTTAGAGGAAGATGGGCACGTTGCATTTGTGGCTATTTACGTCGGTTAGAATTTTTCTCTCGCAGCCGCCCGATCAACTCTGTATCATCATTATATCAATCAAAGTTCAAAACGCGCTTGAACATGGCAAAGAAACGCAAGGCCGATGGAAACGAGGAGGCACCTGCTGCCAGTAAACGACTCAAACAGACAGCTCCCCCAGAAGGCCAAACGTCTCAAGTCACTCCTGACAATGTCCAGGCTGCTATTGCAGACCTCTTGACTCAGGCGTCAACCTCAGATACGACTGTCTCAGGCCAACACAGAATGTCGCAATCAACGCATCTTGACTCGGCGGTACTCAAGAGGCGTCGAATAAATAAGCTTGCTCCGCCGAGACCCTTTCCAACGGTACCGACGTCGGTGTCCGCAACAGGTCCACGATCAGCACACAAAGAGGGAAAGAATTTCATATGTATCACGCGGAAAACCGCGTTAGGGGCGTATATGCGTAGATGTAAAGATATCGTTCTCAAAGACGGGTCAGTGTCGCGTGTCCCATGCCATTTACTCAACTTACATTGATCGGGTTAATAGTTACAAGACTTTGCACTTTAGTGCCATGGGAGCTGCCATACCCCTACTTCTCCAACTTGCCGTAGCCCTCCCACCAATCCTACCCTTTGCTTCTGATGAAGTAACGACCGAAATCACGACGGGGACGGTGGAAGTGCAGGACGAAGTTATCCCAGACGACGACGACGACGATTTGACTTACGAAACTAGAGGAAAGTCAACCCTGAAAATTGACCTTAAATTTGGGGATGGCGAGTTTGATGGCGACAAGAGTGGCTCCGTGAAGAAAAATGGAAAGTATAGAGGGAGCAGGCAGGGGCCTAAAACCGCAGGCAATTCGCGCCAAGAGAAAGCTGTGCGGAGCAACTCTGGGAATGTCGTACTTCAAGAGCCAGAACAAGAAGAAATAGAGATGCTTTGAATGGGTGCACACCTAAGTACCGCGTTTAACTTTTAGAGAAACTATGTTTGGTATGTCCCACCCTATTATCTCGTCGGTAAACCATCAATGTGTTTCCAGATATCATTTTCCTGTCTCTACAATACGAATACCGTAATTGGAGCTGACCTGCCTCTGAGGCTACCACTTGACACACTTCGATGGCTATACCGTAGGCACTTGGCCTCCTCAATTCCATCATCCGCCTATTATCTGCCGTCTTAAATTCACATAATTCACTACAGACTTCTCACACCGGCAAGCCTGGACAAAACTTATATACAGACCTTCCTCACACGATTTCAGATCTTCAGAGATTTCCGCATATGTCAGCCTTGCCTCATATCCCATCACTGGGGCACATGTACCATATAAACACCATTGTCTGATAACGCCTCTCCGTCAATGGCATCTGTCATGACTACTACCACTGTCCTTCAGCAACCTGACATCGAGTACCACCCTGACGAGGCCAAGTATCGTGCACGAACCGCACGACTTCTGGCAGAGAATCCCGACCGCATCAAACTATCTCTTCCAGACGGATTCCCCGCCAAAGTATCCGGGCCAATTGTTTGGGAAGGAAAGGATTGGACCCATGAAGATCAGTGGGTTTACAAGCTCAATGCCGAGGAGTTGAAGGAGATCGACAATGCTCTCAATCATTTCAAAGGTAATTCAAGCCCCCTACTACATTGTCTGATATTTAGGGTTGACTTTTCCTTGTCAGGCTTAAACAAATCATTGGGCTATGTTGAAAAAAATACCTTTCCGCTCCCTTCTTTGAGTGGTACCCTTAAACGATTGGCACATGAACTGTATTCTGGCCGGGGATTTTTTGTCCTACGTACCCTCCCCATCGACTCTTATTCTAAAGCTGACTTTGCCATTGTCTACGCTGGTATGTTAATTATGGCATCCATCATATCTGCATATCTATTTGCTCAACTGTCCGTGACAGGTATCTCATCCCATGTCGGGTCTTCACGCGGTAAACAAGACGCTACAGGTGCTGTCCTTTCCCATATAAAGGACCTCAGCATGAGCCACGCCCATGAGAAAGGAGGCATCGGTAACTCGGCATATACAACCGATAAACAGGTTTTTCACACCGATGTCGGGGACCTTATTGCTTTGATGGCGCTGCAAACTGCAGCAGAAGGCGGTACATCGCGTATTAGCAGTGGAGGCCGTGTGTACAATGAACTAGCAGCTACACGGCCCGATATCATCAGAACATTATCCGCACCATGGCCATTGGATAGGTCAGTCTTTCGTCGGTGTCGGTTCACACAATATGCTTTATTCCTTACGGGTTGCATTAGCTTCGGTGGTGATCCAGGATACACGCTACGCCCATTACTGTATCACGAGGACGGACACACTATCATCCAATACTCTCGTCGCCATTTCACTGGTTATCTCACTCAAAGGCGTAGCCCTCATATTCCTCCCATAACGGAAGAACAGGCCGAGGCGCTCGATGCAGTCCATTTCTTGGCTGAAAGGTACTCCCTTGGGCTGAATTTCCAGAAGGGAGACATCCAGTACATCAACAGCCTGGGTCTCCTCCATGCCCGGGATGCTTTCACGGACACCGCTGAGCATACGTTGGTCCTTGTATTTAACACATGAGCATGCTCTCCTGACCCTTCTGCTGATCTAGACGCCATTTGATTCGACTTTGGCTGCGAAACGACGAGCTGGCTTGGAAGACACCCAAGCCATTGCAACATATATGGGAAACGCTGTATTCTATTTCCCCCGAAGATCAACGATTCCCGCTCGATCCTGAAATCAGAAGGAAAGCAAATGGCAGTACCAAGTAAGGACGAAGAGGTTGCAATGCAGTCTATATCTCGTGATGTTCTGGATCCCCAAGCCTGTCTGTGAACACAACAGCAGTTTTGCATATGCTTGTTACGATGTTTACAAGACACATAGTACGTACAAACGAAGATACTTCGAGTGGCAGCTTGACCTTTCGTTTATACGAACGAACAACGACGATTGCAAGACTACAAGTACATGTTAACTCATTTCTTCTCAAGGAACCAACTATCCAATCGCCGTCACAGGTTCCCAAAGATTGTCGCAAAGGTGGTCCCTTGGTGGCTGTAATGACCTTCCATTCAGACACGAACAATGGTGAGCATTCAGAGAACCTACCCAATGTATCCGCGGCCGGGATCGACGAAAGTGCTAGATAATTGGTCTAACAACTAATGATACGGATTCAACAATTATTCACTCACATATATCCACGATCCCCCGGAACGCCAAGTTTTTCCTGGAAGAAGTCAAAAAAAATCTTGCTGGATTTCTCATTCGCCTCCACACTAAGGGTATCCAAACAGATCTGGTGTTGCCCTGAGACATCATTCATTGGACAGGTGGAAAGCCTGGTGAGAGACACACAATGTTCAAAATGAAAGCGGGATCGAAAGTCCCTCCGAACGTGAGAGTCTCGTTATATATGTATCTGACGGTGAACCATTTTTCAGGTTTTGCCAGTACGTCCGAGCTGAGCTAGTGAGCCATTCATTAGGCGTTGTGCGCCTGACGACGATGCTACCATTAACCTTTGAAAATTCGAGTGCGAAGTCTTTGGGATTATTGATCTATGTATGACAGACATTTGAATTAGCACAACATACTGAATAGGCCATACGGGAGAAAAAGTAACCTTAACGTTCGTGGTGAGCTCAAGGCTCGGCATGGTGGCGAGATACCAGTGTTCTGGTGCTGGTGAGAGTGGGGGTGGGGCAGAATCTCTGCAGATTGAACCGGCCCGACTTGAGTAATTGGGCTTTTATGTAGCGACACAAATAGCGCCGTGTTTTCGTGGGGATCGGCAAACAGGTGCTCAACAAATGAAACATGTCGTATTGCAAAACCGGGTACGTAAAAGGAATGTATGAGAAGACGAGGGAATAAGTAGGTAAGTGATTTGTATATACTAAGGGAGTAATAAACAACAACAGGGGTGGGAAGGGAAAGAGGATAGAAGATGTGGCAAGGAAAATCATGAAATAATCGTAATGGAGATCGCTCAGGCCGGGCGTCCTTCAGGCAATGATGCATTCGACATAACTTGATGTCAGATGATGTTGGCCCTAGAAAGTGCAATGGCAGAGCGCACAAGGGCTGCCTTCTCTTGAACTAAACTCATCATGAACTCGAGCTGTACTTTGCCCAGAGGTGTGTAAGAGTTGGCAGTTAATGCGGCCTCCTTGATATCGGCCTTGAGTTTGTAATACCTCATTTGATCTTTCTCGTGGAGGAAAGCAACGACTGAAGAGGAAGGCGAATCGTGGATGGCATCCAGGTCGGTCAAGGAATCGTCCATAGAGGTTTCTTCGCCGTATTCACGGATGCTATTTTCGTCGTCACTATCGTCCGAACCTTCGCTGTGTTCCTCCAGGCCAAGGACGTTGTTGCCACAGCGATGCTCCGAGTCACTTTCGTTACCAAAATCGCTTCCATCGTAGTTGTCACATGCCTCATCGTTGTCTCCGTTATCGGACCAAATGCTCTTGTTCGTGTCGTCACATCCCTCATAATCCTCGACGTTGTAGGAAAAAGCAGCTTCGGAGGCAGCGTATATTTCCTGTTCGCCAGTAGGAAAAGTAATGATGACATTTCCTGCGAAAGGATCCGTGAACAAGGGAGAAAGGCGGGTGTCCATGGCCAGATTTGCAGCAGAGGCGTAGAAAGGGGCTGAATCCTCTTCGTTGCTGTCGTCGTCAGCCGCGCTTTCTTGCGAATAAGTAGAAGCCGAATCCGTAGAATCGTACGAGGTTGTGTTGAAAATTAAGGGTTCCAGGCCATCCAGCATGATAGGAGAGACGGGGGACATGGAATCTTCCTTTTGATAGGCTGGCTTCAACACGATGAGAGGGAAGATTGAGCCCATGTCGAGGAGTTGAGATGCAGATTTCGATGTGTAGTCATTCTGAGTACGATGTCCATCAGTTGGAGAGGCGTTGTGCATTTGGACGAAACGATCGACGAATATGCTCTTCTTCTGTGGAAGAATTAATTCAAATCCAGGACGGATGCTCATTAGGGCTACCCACATAATCGGAAAGAGCACTCCATTTACGCGCAGGAAGTCTCTCGTGAGTCTTGATGATATAGTAGTCACCCAAAGGTCTGTAGAAAGGACCTCCCGTGATGTCAGGAACGTCAGGTATTTCGAGGAAGGTGCGAACTGCATGTTGCCGGAAATACTTGTGATCAGGCTCCTGTGGGACACTGTACACGCCTCGCGATTGTACAAGGTTATGGATATGGTCAACGAGATCGTCATAGTAAATCATCGTCTCGTGGTTGTAGGCCAAACGAGTCGAGTCGATGACGTCCGTGTGCTGCATGAGAAGAGCTGGGATAATTTCGTGTTTCTGAAATGAGGATAGTGAGTAACAAGGAAGCAGAAAGATAGAGGAGACATGTACATTAGAGACGATGTCTTCTAAAGACATCATATGGACTGTGTCCACAGGTTTGACATCGTTAGAAGTGCAGCCAGGTTCAACCAGGGTATTGAGGTCCGAATCTACTCTATCCGTATCTACCAGGGTAGCTTGTTCGGAGTTGAAGTTGTTGTTGTTAGGATCCAGTTTAAAAGCAAAGTTGCCCAGGTCAAGTTCGTCTGTCGTATTACGAAGGGCGGCCTTGAAAGCATTGCACTTCATTATCTGGTCCATTTTTACATCGTAACGGGCGAGAGGGTAATATTCATTAGTGTAGTTGCCAAGTTCCAGCGCCAGTCCACGACAGTTTGAGGCCTGCGAGGGCTTGACCTCATTGTGAGGGGGACTAGGCAACGGTTTGTCCACGTCCAACTTGGCCGGCTGGGAGCGACCACCATTGCTGCCACGCAGGAGTTTGGGGATGTTGAGAAGGTTCTTGGTAAAAAACATTGAGCAAGCAGAAGAAGCAGGGTAGGAGTAATTGGTGAAGACCTACCACTGTGTCGCCACTTATATACTACTTGAAGCTTGCCACCACTTCCCCATGAGTGCAGTCAGACAAGGCGGGCCTAAGCAGAATAGTCACGCGAGTGCTGTATCAAAAATTCCATGGCGTCACGAGTTGAGCGCCCCATTGTCCGGTGCAGGGCGTCTATAACGAGGGGAACTAGGTCGTTTTCGCCCGTTAAAATTCGAGGGGATAGTACACTTGTCGGTTAACTTTTCTGTGCGTACGAGCAGTGACGAGACGCGGGAGTAAACGACTTCGATGTTGTTGATGTGGCGCAAAGCTGGCTGGCCAGGACACATTGTATGGCCGCTTGCCCACTGTTCGAGGAGCCAAAGAGGAGGGGTCGTGACCTGTCACGAACAACGCGTCCTGATGGTCGCGGCCACGTGTATGCGACGCGTCAGCTTTGACAATCGCAAAGCGGATCCTAACCCTGAGCAATATTAAGGTAGCAATAAGACTTTCAATTCATCGAGGTTTGGAGATAGATGGACATTGTCCAAGCCACCAGAAATTTGGTGATTGACAAGATCTTATCTTCATCTTATCTTTTTCGACTTGGCAGGCAGATTGAGGCTTGTCCTTCACCTCAGAGAGGCAGTGCAGGTCCACTGCCCTACTTTCCTTCTTCCATGTCGACCCCTCAGGCTTTCCTACTCCTCACAAT
This sequence comes from Tephrocybe sp. 9174TJB, assembly GCA_018850275.1. Classification (NCBI taxonomy): domain Eukaryota; kingdom Fungi; phylum Basidiomycota; class Agaricomycetes; order Agaricales; family Lyophyllaceae; genus Tephrocybe; species Tephrocybe sp. 9174TJB. The sequence goes on from JABAJT010000010.1 coordinate 71,015, forward strand.
TCCCAACGCCACTCTCTCAGCTGCTGCTACCCGCCAGACTGGCATTCTCAGCCTCGAGTGTGTGACTATCCAGGTCCCGGACACCTCCAATCCGACGAAAAGAGACGTTTACCTTGTTCTGCGCCTGGGGGCACTCGAGTTGCCCTTGGACCCTGCTCGGATTATCCTCAGGGCGGATAGTGAAAGCTACAGAACGTATACCTTCCAACCTACCGAGTCAGATCACACAGAGCTCGTGGTTTCGCTGCCTGTACCTAATGGCCTAGCAAACCCCCAACTTCTGGAAGATATTGGAACTTTTGAGACGATCTTGGCGCAATACGCTGCGGATTTGCGGAGTGCACCACTTGCAACTGACGTCAAGGCTAGTGCTCCCATCACACCGTACCCGAATGAATCGGTCGGGTCAGGATTTCCCGGTGCATACGGCGATTTGAGAGGCCACCTCGTTGTCATTAACCAGGACAACGGGGAGGTTGTGGCGCAGTTCGACAAGAACACATTCCATCTGGATGAGGATCCTCATCTCCACGAGCATGGACACGAGAACGACGCTGTAATTATCGAGGTGCCGGACAACCGCCCGGGGCATGAACAAGATGCCACTGCGCTCCAAATGTTTGCTAGAGCAGTACCCGCAGACCAACAGGACTGGATCACGAAATCTGCCGCTATCGTTAGGTAGGCACAACTCACCGCAAGATATTACTGGCTACCAAGTCTCATGACAATTAACATCAGCCATGCAATTTCAACTACAACGAATCTTATGTTGACAACAATAACTTCTGCCTCCAACTATTACGTTTCTCATTCAAAGCCTTCGCCCCATCACTCTCGCTCACCATCACCAGCCCCACCTACGCTACCACCACGCGCTCTCGTTTTTTTGACTTCTGAGAAGACGCGCAAGGGCCTTGCAGGTGTTCATACAGTCAGTAGCCAGGCTGTCAAGGTCAGCTCCAAGACGATCACGGCTGTCGATAGTATGATTCGACGTGCCATGGGCAGCAAGCCAAGGCGAGAACGTCAATTCCAAGTTGGTAAACCATCGGCCCCTGCTACGTTGTCTTCGACTCCCTCTTCTCATGGGTTGTCTCCCCCACTTCCGGCGCGATCCCCCTCCCCATCATATTCTCACCTCTCCCCGCCGCCAGGGTACTCCGGCGTCCCATCCCCACCCACAGATGGTAAGCCACCTCTTCCGCCTCGCCGATCAGCGTCTCCAGTGCCACCTCTACCGCCGCGTACCCACTCGGGTGCATATTTTCGACGCTCGACCACGATACCCGCCGACTTCTGGATACTGGCACAGCGACCATTAGCGATATAGTAGGACACAAGTACGTCTGGGTTCTGTGACTCATTTAATTGAGGCGCTGATGATGTGTTACACGCACAGATATGGTCCAGAGGCGGCTGAGACATCCCAGTTGTTGACCGGAACTGCACGTAACATTGGGCTAGTGTACGTCGATATGCGGGGCATCGGACGACGTGCCCTCTTGAAGAGTGCTGGAGTGCAGTTTGTCAAGGGTCGTCTTCAATCAACCAACAAGGACCAGCACTAACAGGATGGATTTGATACCTCGTACTCCGAAATACCTTGTAATTTACGTACCTACTCATATACGCTTGATGTGTAGTTTGTCCATCGGAATTATATCACAACAGGTGTAGAGTGATAGCCTGCGTTTCCACTTTTTCCTCGTTACAACCATGGTCAATACAAGATTCAGCACCTACATCAAGCCAGCACTCCTCGACACACTCCCCATTGACCTCAAGCGTGATGTTCTTGAACTAGCTGCATACATGCATCCACCATTTGCCCTGCGCATGGCCGTGGTGTCGCGCGAAGTCCAACAATGGTGAGTTACTCCGACTCTAATCATTGATCTTAGGTGCCTATTGTATCACCTATGCCAGGGCAGAACGTATCATCTATCGTGAACTTTTCTTCGATGGACAACGTCTGAACCACCATGTTGGCGACACCAAGGAGAAAAAAACACCGCTCCAACTGTTCAAGTTCACTTTACAAACGCGCCCTCCCAAGTTCTTCGCTGAATACGTTCGTTCTTTGCACTTCGATGGCCCGTGTACCTCCCGGGATATCCTCCCCATTATCCAGGTCTGCACAAGCGTGACGAACTTTGGATTGTATGCCACTATTGATGGTCCAGATGCAGATGAGATCGCACGTCTCGTGCACTCCCTACCACTTCATACCCTCTTCATCTCAAATAAGAACCTCACTTGTCTCCTTGCACTCGATGTCGCGCCTCCATCTGGGACGGAAACTTCACAAACCGCGTCCGAAACCCCGGAAAACGATACACCCGCGAATGCGGTATTCCAAGCAAGCACAGGAGCAGATTCAGTTGAACAAGTTGATATCCGCGATATCGCGCTTCCCCCCCTCCCATCGTCATGTCTACACAAGCTCCGACGCCTTGCACTCGTTGATGGCTTCAAATACCCTGCACATCGTTTCCCCGCCCTTACACACCTTGCGCTAATCCCCGACTTCGAAGACCAAGTTATTTCCCACATACGTGCCGCCCTTATGAACTGGCGAATCGAGTCTCTAGTTGTAATGCAGAACTACATTAACGCGCCTCGACAAGTCATGACAATTCGTGCCATACGGGACATCACCGACCCTAGGCTTGTGCTATTCACTTTGCCAGTGTCTAAGACACGTTACATAGAGGATGATCTATGGGATTTAGCAAACGAGTTCCCTGAAGAGGAGCAACCAATCAGTGAGCTTTTTCACTTGCCGTTCCCTATGTGATTCTAATTGTTGTACAGCCTACCTTGAGGAGATTCCGGGCCCAAAAATATTAACCTTCCAAGAATTGATGGATCTTGGTTTGTGAATTATGGGCAGAAATAGTATTAAGGCTGTTGTACAGGAGATTTGTTTTTTAAGTAGAAGTAGTTGCTTTTGGAGGCTGCACAAAAGCTGTACTACAAGATAAATATGTGACAAGGACAGCAGTATATTAAAGGACAATGAAGCATTCGCTTGTATGGTGTTCATAGGCACGCGTCGTGGAGCAATTCCTCGACAGGGCGATAGGGGCT
>JABAJT010000011.1:0-17251 GCA_018850275.1 Tephrocybe sp. 9174TJB
CCACATGATTTATCATACCGTGTAGCTTCCAACGAGACAAGACCAGAACCTCGTATTCTTGACTCACTATAATCCAAATTACACTATTCCCTAAAAGCCAGCCATGTCAAGGATAGAGAAGTATACGGATATGGGGTGGCCAGAGTATGGATCTCTATGGAAATATGAATGCCTCACAGAACCTCTTCTTTCCTCGGAGCTAGGTCGCCTTTCCGGGGCGAAATCATTGTCCAATACAGACTGTGTCACATTCCAACCATGCCCAGACCCAGAAGAAAACAGTCAAGACCGATATGATGTACTCGATTGGAAACTGCGCAACGGCACTTGGCAGTTTCGTCTTGTGTTAGATGGTGAGTGCTTGCCAAAAATATATATATTACAGTCCTTAACTGTAAGCATGTCATGGTGGCCATGAAACGGTCGACCATACTATTCAAGCTTTACCGTCCCTCGTTTTGGATGGCCTCGAGGGTCTTCTTAGTTTAGAACTGGCGCCTGATGTAGACGATGTCTCTCGCCTGCTTGTAGATGCGATATCATCCGTCGATGATATGATAACACAAGATATCCTCAAGTTGTTTCCCGATGTTGATTCTTTTGCGAACCTTTCTGATGATGCTGTTCCTGCAATTATCAATGATCAGGGTCTGTGGAGGGAAAAATGCTGCTGTGATATCACGCTGTATGAGAGGCACGACTGTTTTAGTATCTCTTGTGGATCCTGGAGTAAACATAAATTTTAAACTCGTTTAAAAACGGTAAACAAACTAAACACTACATATGTACTAAAGACTACTAAACGGTTGGAGCCCCTTTGGAGCCTTATTTGACAAGGACAACTGGTTCAAATACATTACTCAGCATCAGTTTTACAACCTCTCACCCGTTCTACATATCTGAATAATCTTGCCTCGTCTCACTATGGCTCTAGATCCCGACCATGTCCTGTTCACTTGCATATCGTGCTCTATTGCATTCCTTTCCGCAGAGGAGCAACGTATGTCCTTTCTTCTCTTTTTCTGCAAGATCTCATCTCAATTGCATTCCAGGGGTTCATTATCGTTCAGACTTCCATAGATACAACATGAAGCGTCGAGTGGCATCCCTTCCACCCGTCAGCGCAGCTGTATTTGATAACAAAGTCCTGGAGCGCAGGACAGAAACTGCAATTATGGCGTCAGCGAAGGATTCCACCTGTAACATTTGCAAGTGAGTTCTTGATCTATCTTGTGTCGGTAAAACTTCGTTGAACTTCTCTTAGCAAAGTATACACAACCGAAGGCGCTTATAAGTCCCATACAAACTCCAAAAAGCATAAGGAGAACGAATTAAAGGCTGCCTTGGCATCCAAGCCGTGCTCGCAAGACCAGTCATCGCCTGCAGAAGATACAGTGCCTCCGCATGAAGATCCATCGACTCAACCCGCTAGTGCAGCACGATCTAGCTCAGTTACAGACACTATAGATGCCGATGTCTCTCCGGACCAAGATCTCGAACAGGAAATAGACGCAAAAATTGCTGCAGCTCGCGCTCGCCTAACACCAACACACTGCCTATTCTGTCCTCACGAATCGATTGATTTTGAGGACAACCTCACACATATGTCTCAGACCCACTCCTTTTTCATTCCCGATGCAGATTACCTCATCGACATCTCAGGTTTGATCACGTACCTCGGGGAAAAAATTGCTGTCGGAAACGTTTGCATATTTTGCAATGACAAAAGTCGCGAATTTCGCTCACTGGAAGCTGTGAGGAAACACATGGTGGATAAGAGCCACTGCAAAATTGCGTATGACACTCCAGACGATCGCCTCGAAGTGTCCGATTATTATGACTTCGCCACTTCGTACCCAGATGCTGAATCGAGAAAAACGAAGCCCAAGCGGACAGAGCAGGACGATGATGGGGGTTGGGAGGACGTTGAAGGGGACTACGGCAGCGATGCAGACGAAGTGGTTGATGAATCAGCTTCAGACGAGTCGGACGATGGAGATTCTGACGACAGCCTTCCTGATAACCAAATTACGTACGGCGACTCTCATTACGAGCTGGTGCTGCCATCGGGAGCGCGAATAGGGCACAGGTCCATGAGAAGGTATTATGCACAATCTTTCCATGGAGCAAACAGAGGTACAACCGATGACCCGAATTCGGGAGCTGCCCTTGTACGCCGACTTCTGGCGGACAAAAACTCGGCTTTAGTCCCTCGCAAAGGAGGATTCGGTGCTTATGGTTCTGGAACAGATGTTATCAAAGCCAGGAATCGTGGAGAGGCTCGTGAAGCAGGCCGTCACGTCAGGGAGTTCAGAGACCAGAAGCGTCGTGAAGATTTCAAGACCAAGGTCGCTTTCATCCACAATTCTCAAAAGCATTTTAGAGATCCTTGTGAGTGTTGATATACCTACTGCAACAAAATTTTAACCATCCTCACCCAATTGCATCACAGTATTACAGGTGACTGGATTTTATTATTATTATTGTGCCTCTAATTTTGACTTATTCATCCATTCAGTGATGTTGTTCTCAATCGACCAATATTCTTCCGATTCTTCTGTCATTAGATGACGGGGATATATATATTATTTGTACTGGCAGAAAGCTGGGACGGGTATCGTAATTGCTATCGACAACTGAAAATTTGAAATGAGTGTTCTAATACAGGTATGCAGCTGGAACAACACCCTCCAGGCCTGTGCGCACGTCGCGTGCATACCACCAACTGAAAGAAAAAATTGATGAACAACACGATTACGGATTAGAGAACAAAAAGTAACGTACGCAGGGTCTCGGTCATCCAATACTTCAAGTTCTGCACCTGCTGATATTGACAACTCGCCTTCACCGGCACCGTCAAAAGAATACCGGGCGTGTGCTGGCCGGCTTGTCTCTTCCGCCAGTATACCGCCAACGGCCTCTGAGGGCGTCTCAGCACGCATGTAGTTACTGGCGTCAGGACCAGGGCCGAATGGATCATGGTTGTCGTGGGTGATTTTCTCTTCCTCTTTCCCCCCGTTATTGATGAAAGGGCTGGTACCTAGGATTGTAGTACGAGTAGCCGCATTGATATGTTCAAGTAATGAGGACGGTCGACGATGAGTGGAATCGTCATCCTCCTCCTCTGCGGCATCAAACTTGTTCAATTTGTCGTCACGTCGAGATAGGAGTGTCCATAAAATTCCAATCAAGGCAATGAGGAAGACCACACCAGCCGCAATGGCAATTGAAATGAGGATGACAACTCCAGTGGCCAGGAAATCTGTGAAGAGTTTTGTTTGGTGACTAGCGCGTTCGTTTGAATGGTGCACTCACGACGTTGATTAAAGCTAAAGGTGGAAAACGAGTGGAAAAGGGAGGATACAGCTCCTGAAGAGCCAGTAGTTGAACTTGCTGAGATATACGGTATAAAAGTTTGCCCGTCGTAGAGGGCGGATGATGCATTGCCAAATGTCGAATCAGATAGTAATCCAGAAATCATGAGCATTCGATCGTGCTCAATAACTCCGTCAGCAGAATGTGTATCTTGCAAGGGAACCATAGTAAGCTGCGCCACATTGGTGCTTCCCTGCAGCGTTGAACCTGCAATAAAGGCACGCAAATCAAAAATTGTCAAGAAAACAACGGATGATACGAACTCAAGAGTGACCAGTTCGCGCCATTCCAGAACGATATAAACGTCGAAGAACCATCAGTAGATCTGGTGTTGTGTAAGATGGTGACCGGAATATAACAATATGCGCTCACCGCCCAGCAGCAAAAATACTACTAGCATTCCCGTTGTTGACTTCAACTGCTGAAACGGGGCCTGGGAGATCACCGGTAATACCTAGAGCAGTCCAAGTGGAATTGACGAAGCTGAACTGGACGACGTTTGAAACAGTATTGTCGGACAATGCAATTGACCCTGACACCACAAGAAGCTCTTGATTCTCCTGTACCAACGTCACCAGATTAAGCTATTCAGTACAAAAAGCCAAATTATACTCTTACCCCTGCATATGCAATTGATGACACCTCTCCCTGGATGCCACTTCCTAAAGTATTCCATTGTTTGCTAGAGGTGTCATACGCACAGATCGACTGGCAGCGAAGGGATCCAGCCTGAGAGAAAGTTCCTGCAACAATGATGATGCTTTCCTTGGAGGCTGGTTTTGAGACGGATCGGACAACGACAGGTGAATCTGACGTTCCTTGAAGGGCCGGTATTTCATCGACGCTCCACGTCTGTTTCGAAAGATCATAAACAGCGAGGCCGTTGGTGCTTGTGGTCGGTAGTGTAAACTCGCCGCCAACATACAACATGCTTTCATCGATGAGAAGCGAGCGAACGGTCCCGTTCAACTGAGCACCTTGAAGGCCCTGTATTGTGGCAGTAGCAGCATCATAGACCGCGATTGCCTCTGAGACCGCAGACGATCCTGGAGTAATGAATGAAAAGTTACCACCAATGATAGCGACTTCAGCATTGGAAGACGAGTTGGTCCAAAAGATGCCTGTTAAGACGGCCGGAGCGGGTGCGGGAATCGAGGCAGGGAGGGGGGTCAACTTCGACGACGGGGTTTGTCTGGAGAACAATCTCGACCGCAACAAATGCGACATCCAGGCGGATGAAGGGATTGGAGAGCGACGGCGCAAAACGGTGGACGTTGTACTACTTTGACTGTTTTGAACGGCATCGAGTTGAGCACCGAGGGGTAAAATGGAAGGGCCGGTTTTCCTGTCTCCATTCTTCAAAATGACCATGCCACTGGCACCAACTTTACGTGAGGCATTCACATTACCAGCTACAAGTTGTGTCGATGAACTTTCGTTCCCAACAAACGTCATACTGCCCATTAAAAAGCCTCCGCTGTTGACCCATGCACCCTTTTCGATATCCCATGTTGCAAATCCAGTAGCAAGCATACCCCCTTTGGGCGACGTCACCGCCCGTGTAAAGTTACCCGCCACAAGGACTTGTCCATCTGCGAAGCCGAGACTAGAAACTGAGCCATCTAAACCAGAACCCAGAGGGCTCCAGGCACCACTTTGAACGTTGTAGAGCGAGATGCCTCTGAGTTTCCCGCCCGTAGAGCCAGACAGAGTGTCGCTAAAACTGCCGCCAACAAAGAGTTGATCGCCATGGAGAAGAAGGGATGTGACAGGACCATTTAAACCATTGTTGCTTAACGGTGACAACGTTCCACTCTTGAACGCGACAATGTTGGCAGAACCAGAGGCAGGGCCCGAGGAAAGAGTGAAACTTCCACCGATGAACATGGCACCGGAAGGGTGATGGGCAACCGCAGTAATTGCAGATGGGTTAGCGAATGACAATCCATTGCTACCTCCGGCTGCATTAAACAGTTCAGTTCCGACCATGTCGAGGGGTGTCAAGGTAGAGTTGGGAAGCGTCTTGGTAGCATCAACGTCGGTCATGGTAAAGCTTCGTGGCCATTCGAGGAATCCAAATCCACTGTTACCTGCTTGAGCAGTCCCTGAAATGGTTCCAGAATCACCTGTCGTCGAGTTACCTACAGATTTGAGGACCATTTGTACTCGATCGGCAACAAGCTCAAATTTCCCTCCTTGACCTGAACCTACGGGATCATCGGCAAGGGTCATGGAGATCGTGGCAACAAAGTCAGGAGAAGAAGGAAGGATTGGTCCACTGTAAAGAAGGATAGTGGCATCTTCCTTGTTCTGTTGGGATATGGTAGCAACCCTGGGCTGCAGACCTTCTCCAGGGAAGACCCTGAGTGTGACAGAGGTACGTGATGCGCAGTCTTGGAAATTTGTGCAACCCGGCACAAGTAAATTAATGTCGTAGTTTCCTGACGCTGAGACATAAGGGATCCAAGTAAAGGTAGGACCGTTGGCAGCAGGTGTTCCGACATCTACGCTCGCAACAAGAACCGTCTGTGTCGTTCCAGCGATGTCCGTATTTGCGACCTTTGCTGTCCAGTCTCCTGTTCGACTTGTGTTGGACGGGCTTGGTGCAAAACACGAGATACCATTATTCGCATCGACTGAGGAGGCAAATGCTCCAGATGACAAAAGTTGAAAGATGTGAAGGCCCGCAGATGCACCAGCGAACTTCGAAAGCTTAACTTGGACTCCAGTGATGGTTAAGGTGCTGTCGAAGAGGAAATCTTGATAGAGGAGTGACGAGTCGCTGGAAAGAGGACACAGATCTGAACAGGTTTGTGTTTGTCCCGTAGCTGGGTCGCGGTAGTGAAGGGTCTGAATCTTGTTGTCTGGAATGGTTGTAACGCTACTCCAAAAGGTTAGGTCAAAAAAATGAGCATTGAAAAGCTACCTTACCTAAAACCAGATGTTCCATGGTTGTTTTGGAACGTGTTACCGAGGCGGACGCCATTGGCAGATATAAATGAAAAGGTCCGTACGGTGACGAGGGCCTCGGATGAGTCCGCGGCAAACCAAGAGTTATTTGGGCCATCGGGCCCATCGGGACAAAGGATGTTCTTTATATCGCTGAACTGAGGATCGGTCGAGGATGGAGAACCATCCACCTGGGCATTTCCAAGGGGGATTGGAACCAGAGACGAGGAAAATGGTGTTGCACCTTGTGAAAAGGGAACATTTGGATTGTTGGTGCCGTTCAAAACTGTGCCGGATCCGGGGAACGTGGTTATGAAAGATCCCGCAAAAAAGATACTGGCATCGGATGCGTTCGTTGTAATTGAAAGGACTCTGGATTGTGCGCCAGAGACGCCAACAAAGGGTGGCTGGGACCAAGAGCCTGCTTTGGGATCCCACACTGCTATATTCGAACCAGGCGACGTGAAGCTTCCCCCGACCCACACCCTGTTTCCAGCTATATCGCAAAGCAATGCGTCAATCTCGCCATTGGGACCGTTTGAACCGAGTGGGGCGAATAAATTGGAAGACGGTGTGTAGGATGCTATGTTGTTGGCAGAAATGCTACCGATGGAAGAGAAGGAGCCTGCGACATAACTGGTGTCCTTGAGAGTGCAACCTGCGGATACGCGGCCGCCAGAGTTGGTAGATGCAAGGCGGGTGAGAGCGCCGTCGACGTCGCGTGAGAATAGGGTAGAGGAGGCAGGATCGAAGACCGGGGCGGATGAAGAGTTTTGGAACAATTCCAAGCCTGCAAAGGCACCCGCAAGGCCAACAGTACCCATGCGATCAAAATCGACGAGTGGAAGGGCGGCGAGGGCGACATTTGAAAAAAGAGAGAAAAGGAAAAGACGAGAGGCCGAGGTCGTGAACATTATACGAGAGAAGGGAGCATACAGAAAGTACGCGGGGTATTACGTTGGGATTAGCCTCCAAATGAGGGGAACAGCCTGAGGGCGAGCGGGACAGCGACAAATGTGACGACGACGACGGCGACAACGACGACCAAGCTTCAACAACGCACGATCAACGATGCATTGATTGTTGTGCTTTCAATTTTCACACGGTCAGCCCCGGCCACTGAGCACTAATAATAATATGACCAGTCTCTAATTATGTATTTCATTCCTGGTCGCCCTTTACTACAACGTTGCTCATATCTACTGTGCCACCAATGGGCAACATAAACGGAGATGCTTTATCCAAATTTCTGTGTGAAAGAACGGTCAATTCATTATCTTCTCGCTCTGCAGCAGATCTCCTTACTGAGGGTAGCGGTAGCGGTGGACCGGATTTCGCTTGACAGAAAAGAGCATCTGTTCTGTCTCCGAGTCCTCCGCAGACATAGCGGTGTGCTTGACGGCAATATCCATCAGCCGTTCTCGCGGGGTGGAATAGAGTGCGATCCAGCGAGTCAAATAGGTGTCGTTCGTTGCCTCGGGAGCGTATTTGTAGGCGGCAGCAATCGCTAATCCAGCAAGAACAGTGTTCCTCCAAACAGGGCTAGCAAAGTCTGAACAACCTGTGAAACAGAAGGTGTCGGGAAAATGCGTGAACACCGACCTTCGCGAGGATAATGCTCGTTGGGATCCTCGTGGTGGTGGTTGTCATGATGGTGATCCTCGTGAGCAGAGGTAGAAGAGTTGCGACGAGAAACGAGCGCGGCTGCAGGCCGCTGGCGAGCCAGCAACACTGCTCGAACAAGAGACATGGTGGTGGATGAAATAGAAACTCGGCTTTCAGTGTAACACGGCCAAACAAAACAAACTTGTCCCCCAACCACCATGACCGACATTCCTCGTTTGTCTATCACTCTCATCCTCTCCCTTGATTCCAGACCTCGCTCTGCTCGAAAAACCTAGTCAAAACCACACCATGTCCTCCGTGTCCTCGCTTACAGACTATACCCCTTCAACCACGACTTCACATTCTATTGAACCTCTCACTGAATCACTACTCTCTTGGCATTCTATACATTCCCTCATTCAAACTGTGGACAGTCAGTTTACATCTGAAACAATACGTGTCAAGTCGCGAATTCAGGAAGCATGCCAGTCGATCGAGGCATATCGAACGACACGACGCAACCGAGCAAACTTCATCAGGAAACGACGCGAGCGATTACTTCTAGCATGAGTGCAGCACGAGCGTATGGTCTATAATTCCGTGTAGAGTACACATGTACATTGTAGCTATTTGATCATTCATGTGCCCCGTGACTAGTGTCTGCATCCTTCCAAGTGCTTGCGTCCAAGCTCCAGATTGAAGTCAACTACCACCATCATTATAACAGTCCATGTGTATGACCGACCAATTTTTCTTCCTTGGTCTTATCCCTAACATTCACTTTCCCTAGCCGAACAGCCAGTAAGAAAGAGCTCTATCGATGAGGAGACTCGCAAGAATCTGGAACGGCGCTTAAGCGAACGTCCTGACAAAAGAGAGCTCGTTGAGCGCAACGTTCTCAAAGGTCCGCATCCGGACCAACAAATACATGTAGCACCATTTGACCCTAATTCTCAATAGATGACAACGGTCTTGCACCAAGCTTAATCGCCGCAAGGACGAAACTTGAGCGCTCGCAGTTAGAGGTGCACGGGTTTCACATGAGTAGTTGTACTACATGTCTCTGAAATGGTCATAGGACAAGCTGGATCACGCTTTACAACAACGCCCCAAGGCCGCTGAACTGGTCAAGGAAGGGATTCTGACTGGTGTGTAACTCGCTCACCGTGATTATTCAAGCATCTAACAGGCGACTTTCTTGGTTTAGAGGAAGAAGCTCCACCATCATAGTGGTAATATAACTGAGTGTGGATAGCGTGGAATATATAGTAGTGCAGTAGCTATCAGAAGTTGTAGTCTGAGTAACAGTGCTCTATGTTCAATATTACTGAACGTACTTTTATATTTTGGTGACAGGTAAATATGATAAGCCAGGTTTAAGTGCCCCTCCCTCTTCTTTCGCGCAGCCTCTCCCTCATTTCTGAGGCAGCACGCATCGCGCCGGCACCGCCTGCATATCCACGACTCCTCAGCCAACCAACGAGTTTTGGAGTGAACGCGGCAGTAAATCCTATACGCACGGGAAGGAATAGTGTTTTGTGGATAGTGTAGGCCAAGACAGCCATTGCATAAAGGCCCGCGTGGCCGCCCTGACCTGGCCGTGCACCACTGCTGTCCATCTCATCACGTCCAGGTTCTGGGGGATGAGAGTTGAGAATGCCTGCAACGGTGTGTTTCACGTTGTCGGCGACTTGGGAAACGTAGTCTGCACCAAGGAGATTGATACCAGCGAATGCGACGCAGAAGTCGAGGGCGCCGATGACAAGGTAAACGCCGAGGGCATACCAGCCGTAGGATTTGATGAGGTGTTTTAGACGCTGGGAGAGGGTGGCATCTGGCGGAAGAGGTGGCGTTGCCTCCAGGGGTGGTTCTCGGGATGTAAGACGGGTCGGGGAGCGATGAAAAAGACGAGAACGCGTAGAGGGGCCGACGAGGGGGCGCAGACGAACAACAGGGAGAATGGGCTGGGCAATCCTGGGAGCAGCAAAGGCTCTGAGGAGAGGGAGACGAGGGAGGACCATAACCAGCACAAGACTTGAAATATTATTTAAATATTATTATATTTATGATATGTGACGATGGTCTTCGGCACAAGCGCCGTGGCACGTGACTCTCGGGAACTGCCGGAGATGAAATTTTGGATCGATCGTGTGCTCGAGTTTATTTAGGAAATTTCTGCGTTGCAGTCGTCCTCGTCTTTTCTTCTGTATTCCCCCCGTTACATGCATCCGGTCATTGCCCTTCGCGGCCTAGTATTTGCTTCTGCTCCTCCTCGATAGCATCGCCACTCCCCATGACCCAAGTTCCCGACGATCCTCAGGGCCCGTTCGAAGGTCCTGAAAAGCTTCTTGAGATCTGGTTTAAACCATCTGCCAACGACGTACCAGACGCCGCCACACCAGACTCTTCTGGAAAGACCGGCCTTCGCAAGGTTGATCGCAAAGTATGGGAAGAAATGCTTGACATTGTCAAATGTCAGGTCCTCAGCGTTATCCATGGTGATGAAATGGACGCCTATCTCTTGAGGTTTGTGCACATCATTCTCAACACAACACATCGCTGATATTCACAAGCGAATCATCTTTCTTCGTATCTCCCCATCGCCTCATCCTCAAGACCTGCGGAACCACCCTTAATCTTCTTGGCTTGCCTCGCATACTCGAGATAGCAGCAACAAAGGCCAACATGCATTCCGTCTATCGCTGTTTCTACTCCCGCAAATCCTTCATGTTCCCTGAGCGGCAACTCGGCCCCCACAGGGATTGGAAGCAGGAAGTCGAGTATCTCGACAATATCTTCACCAATGGTGCCGCCTATACAGTGGGCAAAGTCAATGGGGATCACTGGCTGCTCTATCTGACTAGTCCAGTTGACGAACATACGACCGAGCTGCCTTCAGTTGAGTTACCGAACAGCCAACTACCGCCAGACTATACCATAGAAATTCTCATGAGCAATCTTGCTGCATCTGCGCGCGCATCCTTTTTCTCTTCCCTCTCCCCCTCCGACGACCCTCATGCGCACGCCACAACCCTATCTCAAAGCCTTGGCATATCGGATATATTCCCACCCCACCTCACCAATCTGGATGCCTATACATTCACGCCATGCGGATATTCTGCGAATGCACTTGTCAACTGGGGTGATGCATCGGCTTCCAAAGATGGAGAGGATTCGGATGTCAAATCCGACGCCTCCAAGGAAGGCTACTACACCATCCACGTAACTCCAGAGGAAGGCTGGTCATATGCGAGCTTCGAATGCAACGTCCCATCCCATACCTCGGAGAAAACCCGGTCTACCCCTGATCTGAAGACGCTCATCCAGCGTGTGGTCAACATATTTCAACCTGGTCACCTCAGCCTCACACTGTTCATATCCAGCCAATACAATGATTCCGGCGATGAAGGCGTTGAAGCAGCGCAAAAAGTTTTTAAAACCGCCCTAACGGATCCAACTCTAGCCTGTAACTTCTCCCATGGGAAACCGCCCCATTTAGACATTTCAAACGGTCGTCGGCCGCAGTACAAAAGGACGGACAAAATCAACTACGAGTTCGGTGGCTATGATCTCGCATTCGCAAGCTTTCAGCTTTGTGCTTAACAATGTAGACATACGCCTCCCTCATGTACGCCCTTTAGCAAGACTAATCTGCTGGTACTAACTACTATATGCTAGTAGACACTACTGTTATCACGCTATCCCTGGAATATCCTTTGCATATCACACTTTGCTCTATATTTCGATTCCGAATCCTTGCTCATACTTTCAATTTTTACTACCATCGCTAGGGAAGTGTCGAAGAACCCTTGTCTCCATATGCCATGATGGTTTGCAGCTATGCGCTCATTGTTAGCTCCATCACTGTTGCATGAACAGAGTACGGGTGTTTGGAAATTGTTCTCGCGACGTAGCCGGCCACTAAGAAGTTTCTTCGAGCCACAATCAAGCACCGTGACAACATTCAAGTGTACAATGGATAATTTATTGCCAAACCAAGAAAACCACGTGTTGTTCAGACTCCATACTTTGCATAGCTTTGCATTATTGGAGGTTCTGAGCACAGTACACTGCTCCCATCATTTCGCGACTGGATAAGATGTGGACCACGGTATAGTACGAATGGGCCCCACCCGAACATCTAAATTGCAAAGTCTTCTGCACGGTGGTCGCTGAAGTAGCTTGCGTTTTTGGCTTGGCTGGGCAGTGGGAATTTGGGGTCGCGTTGGCCGTTCGTCGATAGCTAACAGCCTGTGTGACTCGGAGCATGGTCTAATAGCAACACGATTAGATCGATAACGGTAATCTCCGGTGGGTCAGGAACGGGTCGAATCAACGGTATGACCTCCCCAGAGCCCTTGCAGAATAGGCAGGCTTGTGCCACGGAGTCTGTAATTTCTGACATTGGAATTCCCTATGTTGATGCTTTGACCTAGCCCACGGATTTCGCCGGTGCTCCATGTGTGTGATCAACTTCTTTTTTTTCCTCGAGGGCAATGATCTTCTTCGATTACTTCTCTCTCGCTAGACTTATTATGCAATTTATTATCCCGACCACTCATGAAGAATATTATAGGTACAAATTGTGAAATTGCTTGATAGGAATCTCAGGCACTTTGAAACGGTCGTAAGTTTGTGGTTCTACGGCACATAATTGAAAATATAGCTTGATTGACGCCACAGAACAAAAACAGCCAAAATCGACAAATTATACTCACCCACCCCACCCGCCGACTTCCTTAAAATTTTGGTCAACTTTATCTATTGACATGTGCACGATAGACGGCAGGTCGGTACCGCCCTCGTGACGACGTATTGTATTGGATAACGCAACTTGCTTCTTGACTGCTTGATCTCATACTTCAATTCTACACCACATTGACGTTATGTTCTCGTCCACTTGCTGCTTCCATCAAGAAGATTATCCGGGTTTCGTGTAGAAGAACTTGATGTTCTCTTCATCCCCGGGCATGTGTTCAAGCATCATCCTTGGGAAGGACTTTCTGCCGTTTTCTCTCTCTCTATCATACTATCTTCATCATTCCTGCTTCCCTCCATGGAAGCGAACATAGTCTCCCTACCAAGTGCCACATCCACAGAGCATCTCGAGGCATTATCCGAAGTTAGTAATTTTGGTCGGACCGACATGGGATATGCTGGCCAGGGACCATGGACGTATCGTATTTTAAACGAGACAGCATTCAACCAAGAATTAATTCGCATGTCGGGGGCTAAAACCTACCCTTTTGGAGTCGATGCCGTATCTCTTCAACCCTGTCTTTCATATGCCTCTCGGTCACAAGATCGATATCTTGTTGAGGAGTGGGACTTGCCCGACGGAAAGTGGATCTTTAATGCTGTTTTAGATGGTGTGTTTTCATTTCTCTTTTCGATTTGACTTACGAATTTTTTAGGTCATGTTAACCATGTTAATGTCGACTTCGTATCGCAAACGCTTCCTATAACAATCAAGGGCGCCCTGCGCAACTCGTTAACTGCAGGGCCCTTCAACCACTCAGACCAGGTCTCTCAGATATTAAAGGCAGCGATTCAAGAAGTCGACGATCACATAACTTCTCGTTTTGTCAATTTTTTACCGCGAGCGCTTGACAATCGAAAACCGATCCAACATTCCGACACTCTCTTCACGTTACGAGACACAGATCACAAGACCATCGCCCAGAGCTTGGGTGGTACGACGTTAATTCTTAGTTTGACTGATAGCAGGGGAAATCTTTTTGTTGCAAACCTTGGAGGCAAGCCTTTCACGTAATTGCGTTGGTTACGCCCTCAAACTTATTGAAGCAGATTGTCGTGCAGGTGTGCCGTTCACCCGAAATATAACGCTTCTCTTGACGTACTTGATTAGTGTTGGGTTATCGCCACGGTGGAGCCTGGTCTGGTATCGAGATAAATTCTATTCATGATCTTACAATCCCCCAAGAATTGTCACGTTTTACTCGAGAACATCCTGCAGAGCCGAACGCAATCAAGGATGGTCGTGTGATTGGGTTTTTGGAGCCAACTAGAGGTGGGTTGTTTTAATTACGAGATATGCAGCAACGTGATCGTTTCCAGCCATGGGGGACACATGGCTTAAAGTCCCCGCTATCTATTCCTCATGCTACGAGAAGATAGAACAGCCCTGGATTTCGCCGAGACAATTTCATCAATATGCTCAACGCTTAATATCCCCTCCTTACGTGTCAAATTCTCCAGAAGTTTATCACATTGTCCCAAAGGCTCCTTATTTTCTGCTTCTTACTTCAGACGGCTTGCTGTCGACGGAGCGATACGACGGAATGGACGCCACAAAACTAATCGAACACTGGGCCCGCATCTTGGGTGACGCTTTAGATTCCCCCCCTACCAATGCTGCGTTGTGCATCTTGCGAGACATGCTGGGTGGAGATGACTTTGACATTGCATCAAGAAACCTGACAGTGGAGATGGAAGAACGTTGGATGGACGACACAACTATATTAGTGCAAAAAGTATGGGCGACATCGACTGATTCAGTCTAAGGACTGCGCCACTCCAACAGCCATGATCACTTATTTGCTTCAAAATTAGGGGGTGATGAAATCTGCCGGCCTGTGTAGCCACACGTTGGGCACAGACGAGTATACAGTTCTGTCATGGGCCAGGTGACGGATCCGGAGGCCTAATTGTTACATCAAAGTCAGGGACTGATCTACGGCCAAGAATGATACGTACAAATCCAAGTTGTCTGATCCTTGATAGCATTTCAAGCGAATTTTTATGAGCGATATGAGCATATGTCAGGATATCGAATAGTTGGTCACGAACGGGCCAACGTTCGAACAGCTCTGCGCCATCCATTGTCTGCCTAGGATATATATCCAGATTTTCCGGCTGCGACCCGGTGACGTCGTCAACCATAGCACAGTATTTCCGACGGCACGCGTCACGCTTTAGATCATCGGCCTGATAAAGGTCCTCGCGGGGTGATAGAATGAGACAAAAATTATCGGACCCAGGACATAGGTGATGATAGGAAGCCCATTCTCGCATTCTAGGAGCCAGATTCGAAGTCTCGCCTCTTGTAAGACACTGGTAGATGTTGGTGTAAACGTCAGATGTGAGACAAGACGTCTCGCGAAGCTCTGGCATTACTCCGTCAAAAAAGGCAGAAAGAGTCTCAATGTAGAGAGCAGGATCCGGAAATTCCACTGGGCTGAGGGACTTCAGCAAACGATTCATAAAATCGGGTAGAGGTGCAAAGGACGGGTTACTCCATGGAATATAATGGAGTGAGTGGTTTGGATGATAAGATTGAGATATCGTGTGGCGGTGGCTGGAAGGATTATGTTTTGGGGCGATCACAGGAAGAGAAACCCCCACCGCCCGGCTTACAGGTGGTAGCTCGGCAAAAAATCGGCCCGTTTGGACAGAATGGGAGTGAGTTGAGGGTGATGGCGCAATTCCATGTTTGCGGGACATTGGGGTGGGTGCTATTTGTTGGCCATAGAAATCGATCCTTTCGGGCACGTCTATCGGCGAAAGGGAATCCGTTACAACTTTTGGATCGTGCTGCTCAGAAGAAGATTGAGCATTTTCAGTGATCATTTTACGCCGTTTCTTTGGCGTGTAATTGCATTCAGCCCTGTTTTGCTCCTTACAATGATTGCACACTGGCAGATTTCGATCGCACTGGCGATTGAAAAACTAAACTTTTTACCGAGAAATTCCAAGGGCCAAAACTAACCTTGAGGTTGCTTACGCGGCAACGGTCACATCGCGGTATCCCCCGATGAGCCGGCGTCGGAAGTGGCGTATACTTACACTCCCTCCCAGCGGCCCAAGAGCAGTGGTTGCATGCAGGTAACACACGATCACACTACATAAAATGAGAAAACAGCTTAAAGTTATAAAGAGTGATGCCAGACAAACCTTGAGATTATTTAAACGGCAGTGGTCACACCTAGGCTTTCCTCGACGACCAATCCAAAGGGACTGACGAGCCATGTAAACCTTTGGGTTTGGAATTCGGATGGTTAATTGTTCATCTTCAAAGCTATCCCCAAGATTCTCCTCGTGAAAGTCTGACATCTTCACAGACAAGATCAATATACAGTCAAAAGAGGTTCCCTTAAAAGAGAGGTTTTTTAGGGTTTTCTTTTCGAAAATTTCTGACTACAGACTCACTCGAATAGAAAGGACACTCTTGATTTGACCAGGATTCACGCCAAGCGGAGCTACGCCCCTCGTTTGTTTAAGAGAATATACAGACGGAAAAGCTGTTGTGATAGGCTACAAGCAGCTTCGTGGACGCTTCACTCTTTCGAGAAGGTAAGAATTGAACGATGACTCGTTTGCTGTCGAACGTTGTGAAAGAGAGATGACAACGACGACAGTCGGAACCTCTGATCTTACTTACGACCTTGAATTACTGTGACGTGACATGAGTGACTTCCCTCGATCATGAATGTACATACTCATACTGACACAAAACTTGTCTCAGCCCTAAGTATATGCCTAACAACGGACTACGTGTAAGGTGTGCTGCTAGGATCATTTTTTTAGCAATCAATAGCTGTTCATAGGCCAATTGACAGAGTAAGTTTCACCACTTGCAAGCGTCATTGAACACCCATTGGACACCCATTTGCCACAAATATTTTGCACTGGTGCCACGCCAAATTCCAATCGATAGATCATACATTGTTAGTCGAAGCACGACAATGACGATAATGGTTGGGATATAATGTACGACGAAACAACGATATAAGAATCATTTTTCGAATTCGCGCCCTTGCCAACTAAGCCCAAATGACAATCCAATACATGTACATTCGTGGCAACTTCTTTTGAATGCTACCAAATATGGTGAACGTAGTTCAACAAATAAGACCTATCGGCAATACCCGGACATTTTATTGACGTGCCAAAGTCGACCCACTGAATCCGTGATCATGAGCTCGGATTCAGAAGAATCAATGAAGAAGGTCTGGAAGAACAGAAAGATATGTAGCGTCCATACGCGTCTTCTGACCTACTAAACGGACCTCAGGAGTCATGTCCGTGCAGGATCTTTTGTTACATACTAACTACATCTACATATAATATAATCATATGCAGTCACTCCAAACCATGTGAGCTTCTCTATTCGGGTTTTTTCTCCAACGATACATATTCTCTTGCTCTTATTTCGTGCGATAAAATCTCCTCTACAATGGCATCCATCTCCAGATCTCTCCAGCAATAGTAATTAATTAATATTATTTCAGAAAACCCTGATCAAGCCATGCAAATCCGGACATTCCCACCAGCCAAGTGTCGATTTCTCCACCAGCTGATT
>JABAJT010000011.1:17385-59424 GCA_018850275.1 Tephrocybe sp. 9174TJB
AATGGGTATGCAGTAAGTAGGTCAACGTAGGTCAACGGATGTCATGGCGCGATAAACCTTTGACAGACGTCACAACTAATACATAGGAGATGGCATTGGCATGAATCATGATCTTTGCTAAAAAGTGATTCAGTAGTAGTACAGGGTGCCCACCAACATTCGAAGACAGGTGCACAAGGTGACCTGGACGAATGGTAAAATGGGTGTGTTTACATTTACAACGAACACCAATACCACTACAGATCAGACTCCATGTGGTGGTCACGATCGATATCAAGAAGATGATCGGCAAGGGAAGCGGACAAGAGGTGTGCTGGTTCCTGATGATGAAACCTGCGTCTTGCCTCTCTCTGCATTCGGACATTCATTACTTCAATCTTTGTATGTCGCTGAACACGAGAAAGTACGCAATCGAGCTGCAGGAAGTTGGCATCGTTGGTAGCAAACCGTCCATGTTTGCTCGAGATAATGTGCTGACAAGGTTCAGCGAAAAAGGTCAAGGGAGGATCGACAGGTAATCACCTCTTTGAAATCGTCGAATTTTTGTCGACAACTTTCACAATATCCTGGTTTACTACCTTCCTCTCTCTTTGGCAGCTTGAGCGTATTTGTACTCTTGCTCTTCCTTAGCAGACGTTGTCGTTCGGGAATGACGGACGGTGGGCCCATTGGCGGTATATTGTTCTCTTTATCGGCCGTAGTAGAAGGGAATTTACGGGAGGTGATGATATGTTTCACTCGTCCGTTCAATGCAGAAGACAGTTGTGAACGGGCCGTGTACCCTGTGGTCGATGTAGTACCTGTAGTCGATGCAATGCCGACACTATTTCCAGATGCTGCCATATACCCTGCAGTGCCAGACACCAGAAACCCGGAAGCAACGGCAGAGTCCAGATTATCGCCATTCCCGTCGATGTCTAACAAGGACTCATCGTTAAGCGTGGGAGGCAAGGTTACTCGTCGATGGAGATTGTTCATTGAAGCAGAGCGCCTCAGATCCCCTGTCTGTTTCGCATGTAAACTGGCTTTGGCCCTTCTTTTCACGATTTCTGCACACTGCATCCTGTTGCTGTATTCCTTGACTTCTGCCTTCTGCGCGCTCTCCAGCTTTTGTAGCTTTTCCCAGCGCCGCTTTTCCTTCTCGTCGAAGGCAATGAACGGGCCCCTGGATTGGGGATGACAGTGTAAAACAGGCCATGGAGCCTGCGCAACGCCATCTCGTCCCTTCGGAACAGAGTATTCATGGGCTGAAATGGTTGCAAGCTCTTCGCGTATGTCTTGAATGAGCACAAACCGGCTGCCGCGCGAGAAATATTTGAAATCGTGTCGCTTCTGCGTCGGATCGCGTTCTGTGGTCCCATTCCTTTGTTCATACTTCAGGAGTCGCTCGAGGGATAGCGCCTGCTTCTTTGTAGCGGGCGGGCGAGTGGAGGTGGAAGTGATGGAAGGATCGAGGAGACGTTGAAGAACACTCTCGAGTTTGTTCGTGTTCCATGTTTTATATGCTAGGGTTGTCGAGATCGAAGCGGTGGTATTTGTTTCCACTTCTTTTCCGAATCTGTATCCATTTGTCAGGGAACGGCCAGGAACGTTGAAATTCTAACTTACAGATTTCTGAGTTTTATCGGGCTCTTGAGTACTGTATTTGACTTCAGCGCATTCTCTTTATCATCTGTTTCTTGCGCCCTGTTACATATGACGTGTGTGACGTCTTTGTCAAGAAATTCGACGATTTTCTGGATAAAAACGTGTTTACAGACGTCACAGGATAGGCGAAAGGACGAATGCTTACCCCTCCTAGCTTTTCAATGGATTCCTCGTAGCTGTCTTGTTCCTCAGGAGGAATATTCAACTCGTCAAAATAGAACGTAAACTTGGGGAATGCTTGTGTATATTTTTCCTTGAATTCTGCTTTCTGCTGTTCTCGCTCTTTACGTTCCTTGGCCTTATCGCGTGCAACAGAGAGGGAGTCGGCGCCCTTGATGCGTTTATGTGTCTGAGAAGATACAGGTATTTCTGCCGGTGGGTCCGGGGATCGAGGACGTTTGTTCCCAGATATTGTTCTGTGGGGTTTTACGGACGAGACTATAGTTGACGGGAGTTGGTGGGAGTGTCGGGTGGACAACGGGCGTCGATTGAGGGTAGCCATATTATATCAAGAAAGAGACGTGGGTGTTGTGTGAATAGGGAAGAGGAGGGCGAGGGTGCCCTGCGATGCTGATGGTCAAGTTCCAAGTTCCAACCTGTCAGGTGTCACGATCAACAAGTCACGCCTTTGTCCCTCACTACAAACATTTGCATTTTCTTTCATCCTCTCATTCTGCCACCGATTCACTTTGTCATATACGCGTTTATTTGTTATTCGTGTCAGTTCAATATCCTTCAACAACTGAAACTACCTCATGACAATGTTCTCGACGCGTCGCGTGTCACATAGCACGTGGTCGCGTCACGTCACATTTTGGCCTTCACACTGACAGATGCAAACTGATAGTACAATGCCAACGCCTCCGGGTTAGCTATAGAGCTACTGGGAGTCACGTCCTTGCCTGATAATATCTGCTTAACTGCAACTTCAACCTTTTTGCCGTTTCCGGTGTACTTGGCGTTTGTCATGAGCGAGTCTGCCCCTTGAAAGTTGGAATGATTTGAGACTCACTGGAATATCCTTGACCTCAAAAATGTCGTCAGGGAGGTGCCTGGAAGTCAGAGCTTCCTTTATTTTTGCTCGTATATTCTTTCCAAGAGCTTGTGAAAAGGCCTCCCCTGGTCGCATCTTCACAAAGAGAAGTACGCGCTCATCCTCATCTGTTGGCCGTCGTTGCCCGACACATAATGTATCTTCGATGATAGACGAAAAGGCTTCCATGACGGAGTAAATTTCGCTTGAGCCAAACCTGACTCCACTCCGGTTCAGGACGCCGTCGCTGAAAATACCTTGGGAGTAAGAAGAGGCTTTTCAATGCAGGGGCAGTGCCAACCTTCTTCCTAAGATCACCATGCCCTTGGTCGACGGATTAACAACAATATGGTCTCCTTGCTTCCAAACACCTGACATAGAGGAATGGATATCATTCTCCGCGATGCGAGGAGGAGATTCATACCTGGATAGGTATCCAGAGGCGACCGATCTGAGTGCGTAAAATGGAGCAAGTTCCACTAAGCAGCACGTTCAATATCTTAGCGTTGTGAGGGATAGTGGAATGAAACAAGGTCTCATACAAGGCTGGATCTTTTGGGCTCGCATTTCCGCCAGAAATCGTGGGCTCACACCAAGCACAGACACTCTATTATAGTCAGGTAACGAAACAACCGAAGAAACATGGAACCCACCCCTGGTCACTTATCGTGCGTATGAACGCTTGAATATTGGGATGCAGAGGGGAACCGTCATAAAGAATAACACGAGCTCCCCACGCGAGGCCAGAAATCATGAGATTCCACATCATCCATCCAGTCTAATGGGTTATTCACATTTGTAGCTGATACGAAGTCAATAAACCTACTGTGGTATATTGCATCAAGGTGTCATTTGCGCCGACACCGTAGCTGAATGCAATATCTTTCATCGTTTGAACCAAGATTCCCTTTAATAATGTCATTAGATCCTGAGATGTTGTAGATATATATCTGGTCAGGACGTTAACATACACCAGCCGAGTGCACGATACATTTCGGTGCTCCTGTTGTCCCTATATACGAGCAAGGTAAAGTTGATGTTATATAGCAATCGAAACGCCGAACTGACCACTGGAATATAGGATCAGAAGCTCGTGATCGAAGGGAAGTTGCTCGAATGTAAGTTCTCGGCCATCGTCACAAGCGAGAAATGTGGAGAGGTTAATGGCAATGCTGCTCAATCTCGCGAGGGAACGTGATTAATGCCATGCCAAGGGAACTCACGTTCGAACCAATCTCGTGGGTAACACACCCCTGCCAGTGATAGTACTAGGCATAAGAACAGCCGCCTTCAATCCATTGGCGAAGAGCTTGGAAATAACTGTTATCATCTTGGGCACGACATCAACAGTTTTCCCAGCATAGAATATCTCGGATTCGGCGAAGAGCAGCT
The DNA here is from genome assembly GCA_018850275.1 of Tephrocybe sp. 9174TJB. NCBI lineage: Eukaryota > Fungi > Basidiomycota > Agaricomycetes > Agaricales > Lyophyllaceae > Tephrocybe > Tephrocybe sp. 9174TJB. Next base: position 21,458 of record JABAJT010000011.1, read on the forward strand.
TTGGCTGGATTTGATTATACCTTTCAAGAATACCCTGCCCTGTAGTGTAAGCCATGTCAACGTAACAGATGCCGAAAGAACCTCACAGAAGAGCCCATGTCTGGAGCTGTACTGGAGTATATGCCCCCGATACTCGCTGTTGCCAACATAAGGACAATGGCTGTAATGGAATTTACAGCAATTGCTAGGGAATATGTTTGCTGATGGCAGAAATATCAGGTCAGCCATGAACTACACTTACCTGCAACTCTATCCCCTGGGAGTAGGCCATATGAACGCATCGCAGCGGCCATTTGACGAACACTCTCTCGTAGCTCTCGGAATGTGATATCTTTAGTTACCCCTAGTTCCCCTGTCATGGTACAAGCAACAGCATCGTCATTTCGACGAAGGATATTCTCAGCATAGTTTAGCCGAGATCCAGGAAACCACTTGGGTCTCTCCTTAAACTGCCCTTGTTCCACCACCTGCTCACTGTATGAATGAGATGAAGAGAGAGAGCAGAGCCACAACGTACTCTTTGAGGGGGTCTCGAGTATACGATCCCAAGGTAGGACCACAAGTCGTTCCAAAATTCAAAATCGTCGACAGAGTATCTGTGGAGATTCTGGTAGTTTTCTTGATAGATGATGGTAGTAATTAAGGAGCAATTCGACTGGATGCAGCGAGGACGCACGAAGTTGTAGGTGAGGATGACGCCTATTGATATGGCGGCGGAATACCTCGACGTTAGCAGAGGCGGGATTGATAGGTGTCCAGAGCAGATGTGATTCAGAGAAGTGAACTGTCATGGTGGGATGCTGCCCCACAGAACATCCAACCATATGTGTTATATAGGCGCCATTTTGTGTACGCCATGGCCCATCATGTGGTTATACTCAACATGTGCTCCAAATGAAATGGATGTCGAGACGTAAATAGACTCGAGAAGAGCCTTCGATAGTTGGGCGCGTGGTAGAGGTGAGCTTGATGAGTTTTCCACGTGGGTGATAATTGTTTCTTTCATCCTCGTTCTTCATGTCAACATATGGCACGACGCGCCATGCCCCGGGCCCACCTGGTACAGTTTCAAAGGAGCGTGTCACTGATTATCATACTACCTTATTCCGCCGACTGACCTGGGAGGGCACTGTTCCGTTGGAAATCCGTGTTGATCCCAAAGAGCTCCCCGCAAACTCAGATCGTGGTCTCGAATGTTACTATATTCAAGCACCTCGTATCAGCTACCTACCGCTCTTAATGCCCGAAATACGTCGATTCTTGATGGACGTAGTGTTCGACGAGGCCGCGGCTAAGGCGCTTAAAGAAGAAGACTGGTGGTTTGAAAGTGCCGAGGGAACGCTGCTGAAGTGGTGAGGCCCTATAGCATATTCGATGCCGTCAATGTCTGTAGTCCTCACCGAGATGCTATACCAGGCACTGGTCGATTGGGCTCATCTATGACAACTATACCATTTCAAACTCGATTCGTCCATCTTCATCGCAAACCCAGTTGGCACCAATGCGCCTTGTGCTTCATCTTGTATCTCCTCCCACAGAGAAACTACTACAGTCCCCTAGCGCAGAGGCATGCAAGCTTGCATTTATGGGGCAATTGAAGGAGGCCGACTTCATTCGCTGGGGTAACACAAAGCGTATGACAGGTCTAAGGAAAGCGGACCAAGATGGTATCTGGGAGGGCATTCGAGATCGTACGTGCTTTCCCCTGTGGATGCATCCTTTGTAATTGAAAGACATGTCCAGATAATTTCGATCACTATTGGCGTGTGGCGTCCAAGGTCACCCCAACTGCAGGAACAACCCGCTCACACTCACCCCTACCATCAACGACTGTCTCTTTGCACACTCGGCCTCCTTCTGCAGATCCAGCAGGCCCTGCAGAAAAAGACGGGGCGTACAATGTGCGGAGCGTCCCCGTAAGAATATACCTTCCAGATGGACCTGTTTTGCAAGATTTGGTACCGCCACTGTTAGAAGATGGTCAGTCCACGTTCTTCACGAACTACGTATTACAACACCTAAACTAAGGATTTTTAGGGTCACCAAACACGCTCGCACATCACCTTACAGCTCATATACCGCTCCTCTTTCCACCACACTCTCGCCCATCTACCCCTGCCTATGCTGATCGTAGTGCTACGGGCTCACACCCCCCTGAACTGGCGTATGCACTTATACAGGGAGTTCATTCTCCACCTGATGCAGAGATGGCTTGGCTTGGAGCTTGTATGGCGGGTGCGGATGGTTGGCTCAACATTTGCATCGGGATTTCTAGTTAGAGGTTGTAGATGATGTTTGACTTTGGTGGTATACCCCTTCCACGACTAGTTATATTTCCTAATGTAATGTCATGCTACCCCGCAACAAACTCTCTAAGTTTGTGAACCATACTCATCGTAAGCAATTTATGCGTTGCATTCAACAGCGCTAGCCAAGAAATGTGTGCTTGCAGGCGCCGGTGGAGTTCCATGACTGCTTTGATGAAACAAAAACAAAAAATCTGACCCCTTTACCCACTGGGGCTGCGCAAAATTAAGATGACTGAACAATATACTTTCTGGTTTATATCCATGAATTTTAGCCTGTCATTCCGAATCCGAGCTATGATCACAAGAAATTCTTTGGTCAAAATTAAACGTCGAACTTTAAAATTTGTTCACCCCCACTCCGGTCAATCTTCACTAGCCTCTTAGCGACGCATCCATACATAATCCGCGTAGTCCCCATTGATACAGCTCCACCAGCCTTCGCAGCCAATAGATCCTTCACTTTATTCACGGGAAGAGCATACTGAGGCGGGTTCATCATCAACGTAAGAAGCATATGGGCGGTCAATATCTGTTGCGCATTTGGCGCAGTAGCGTTCATGGCTGAAACGGAAGAGACACTGGAAACTGATGGAGACGTGGGGGGAGGTGACAAAGCAGATAATGATTGAAGATGGGCGCTTTTAGTGATGATAAAACACAATCATGAGGTTGATCAGAGTTATTGGTTTATTGGACGTACATGATTTCCTTGGCTCTAGGTTGTTCAGTGCCAGTCCCGCTTCGAGTCGCGTCAAATGAATGTCCAGGCATAATCAGATCACTGATAGTGGTCCATATTTTCGACTATTTTGTTCGCGTCAGCCTGATAGATACCAATCAGGGTTTGCTCCGTACCGAGATGCGTTCGACCTCGCCATTGATTTTTATCTTGAACGGCTTCGTATCGGGAGTGTCAAGTAGCTGTGTATCTGGAGACACTTCTTGCATGCCAGGCGTTAGAGGTGGTTTTTGTGGGGTTTGAGATCCTGAGCTGAGACTAATCTTGTCAACTTTGCCACTATCATCTCCTCCATAGTCATGATCGCTGCCCTCATCCTCTTCTTCGGCAGTTTGATCTTCATGGGATGGTGTGGCATTCATAGAGGAAAAGACGACGGATTCGTCGGGTGACACAAGAGAGGACAGTCTCGAAGTTCGTGAGGTAACTATGGGGCTCGCGAATGAGGCAGAGGATACGTCTCCTAAATCAACTTGCTCATCTATGAGGCTTTCTGTGTCCATGATGTTATCGGTGAATCGAAGAGTTCTTGCGGTATTGGCAGGGGTATTCCAGAAACTGTCCTCCTGTGGTGAGGACGGCGGTGGATGTGCTTTTGGCTGAGGGTTTGGGCGTGGTAAGGTTGATTTGACCTTTGGACGAGTTTTGGCAATAGTTGCATTGTTTTTCTAAAGAGGTCATCAGGAACGACCTTGATCCAGCAATTGAAAGCAGACATACGCGTTCGTGCAACGCGTTAAGATGAGCCTGAAGGCTTTGAACCCGCTCCTCCTCCTCATATATCAGAGATTTCAACGGTGGCCCCTCGGCTGTTTGTGCCTAAACAAATCGTCGGTATATTGCGGTGGGTGGACCTAATGCACTGACTTGTTGCAGTGTTTCACTGAGATCGCGAATATTTTCGCGAACAATATTCAGACGTTCGAGAAGACTAACGACCTGTGCATGTGCACGTGGCATTGGCCTCACCGCTTGGCTTTTTAAGGCTTGAGAAGCGCGTCATATTCGTGGGATACGGGCTTACTAGCGATCGATGCACTTGAGAGCAGCCTGAGCATAGATCTCCGGATCATAGTCCTTCTGCTTTTGCGCATCATCACGTCGAAGATGAGGCTTTTTCAAAGGGGTCGCACCAATGAACTCTGCGCGAGATATGACCGGCTCTGATTCTGGCAGTGAGAATAGACCTAGTTCCGAAGGGTCAATATCGCGAATGAGATCGCCAAGTGAAGCAGATAAGACTGCTCTAGTAAACGGTCCGTCGACGCTAGCTGCTGCATGGGCTGTGGTGGACTTGATTGCCCTCGTGTTGCGGGTTAGACGGTCGATCTGGTCAGAGAGAGAGGCCATGTTGTGACATGGTTGTTCAGGTGTCACGTCGACCTAAAGTGTGACATGAGTCCAGATTGATGTTATTGTGAGGCGACGGAATCTCCTTATTTAAATTTCTTTGCGCTACACTTACCCGTCGTCGTCGACGACGTCGACATCATACAACCCATACACTGCCAGCAGCTCCTCATCTGTTACACACTTAATTGCATTCTGAGAGCCCTTCCTTATATCCCATGTGGGAGCCATTACCTCTCATCGTATATGGCTACGCTATCCATCCACTTTCACCATCTCGTCGAGACACACGGTTATCCACTCGCAATCGTCTGTCTACAGTGACAAGCGCATCAAGTGAGGCTGACCTTGTTCATCGTGACGTCGTTTCTCTCGAAGTTGGTGACGAGGTTTACGCGTTCGAAAAGTATACCCCAAGAAGCAAAGAACCAGTCGAAGGCGAATGGTACAGAGGGTACGTTATTAACCTTTTATACTATGTGACGCTACTTACTGATTCCCCAGCTACGTTGTATGCACTACTCGTCGACCACCTGTAACTTGGGCCCTCAACGATCCTTCATCCTCCACGTCCGTCAAGGCTCCTGCCAAGGTCGAAGAACCTCAACAAGTTTTTATTGGGATATTTCCTGCCTCCCATATATTCATTCGTGACCAACTCTCGGATGCTGAAGGGCGCCTCCAGGATCTTGCCTCGACTTTGGGCAACTCCACGAACGGTACAAACGGTCAAGCCAGCCCTAATGGCTACAGTAGTCTGGTCTCGGACACTCTCTCGTGGAGAAAAGGTGGTTCAAGCATTGGCATGGATACTCTCAAGGAAGAAGATGAGGAGGTCGATCCCTACGCCTCGAGGAGGTCGTTTAGGCTCGGACCCCCTCCAGACCAAGCTAATTCTTCTCGCGCTGGATTGCCTGTGTACCCAGCAAGCCTACGCTCCTCATCTCCTGCCGACTCTCAACTTATTAAACCCCTCCCACCACGACCGTCACTTAAGTCTGGAGACGACACCGCTTCAGGGGCTGCTCAACCTATCATTGATGAAATTGCTTCTGCACTACGAGAATGGCATACGCTCATGTTCACATACCTTGCGCGACGCAATTACAAGCTATTCCATGGTGTCAGAGAACACATAGAGGCCTTACATCTTGGTCGACGGCAACTCCTTGCACAGACTTTGAGTGCAGAGGAAACAGTAAACTTGCGCCGAGAATGCGTAACCAGACTCGTTAGCGGAAATCTTGTGCAAGGCCTTGACGTGATCGTTCGCCATCCAACTTGGGGTGGGCTCATCAGCGTAGATGTTGAAGGAGCCATTGACCCTCGAAGTTGGGTCAGTGCGGTTCGCATGTACGCAATGCAAACATCTTTAGCATACCTGACTTTGTCGTCAGACGAAGTGCGCCCATATACCCTCGGCCCCAGTACAGACTATGTGCCTGTAGGGCCACTGCCAACACCTGCACATTCTGCCTTCTCAGATATTTCGAACCATCATTCTAGGTCGCGTTCTCAAGGTTGTCTTGGACCTCCTGTTCCCCCAAAGCCGCCCACGGCTAAATTTTACCATGTATACCTCGACGTCCGTGCATTCGTGGCCACACCATGTGCCCCCGGTGAAACGGCAGAGCTTTTCTTCTCCCTGTACAAGAAACAAGGGACCCAGTTTGTCACCGAGGATTTTTGCGCCATTCTCAATCACAATGGGGTCCTCTCTCGTAATCCCAACGGTCGCATTCGGACTTTTTTCATTGATCTCGCTCCGTCCGACGTGGTGGATCCAATATATTTGGTTTGCCGCATTGTTCGAAACGGAGCGCTCAAACTCGGCAACCAAATCGGTTCTGGGACACCCTTAGACGGAAGAAGGGTTTCGGAGACCACCACTCGCCCTGATGCCAGCACCCTCACATTTGTTGAGCCAGACTATGATAGCAAGACTTTGATACCACATGATTCTTCTTTGCAATCTCGTCGACCTTTCGGATGTGCTGTACTAGAGCTCACCCAACTGAGCAAGATGTTAGCAGAACAAGCAGACGTATCGCCTCTCCGCGAGCACACCATGCCTATCTATATCCCGACCAACGAAGTCTCTTTTTCAATGATACACCAAAATATTATCAACCACAATACCAAGGAATTCGAAAAATCTTCTCGGTGTGTTGACCTCCCTATCCATGGGTGATCCTGAATAATATTTCGAATATGCGCAGTGCTGAGAGTTTGGCTGTCTCCGTCAAAATATTTCGTGGAGACTCCGAAAAAATTATTCGAGAAAATATGTCATTATTGCAAGATACTCCTCGCACCTTGCGGCTAGGTTTCCCCGACGTCGTCTTCCCAGGTGACATCCGTAACGAGCTCTACATTAAGCTCTGGTGTGGTGACTTTACATCCTCGCATGCTGCTACACCTCGTCTTAGTGTAATCAACTTGGCAAAAGGACAAATGGGGACGTATTCAAGCAATGTCCAGGTGACTGTCGAAGTCAGGGATCAGCAAGGGCACACAATTGAAGAAGTCATTTCGCAAGGAAGTGGAGAGCCTCTCATGACAAGGTTCCATTCCATGGTCTTCCAACGCTGCAACGAGCCGACTTTTGGGGAACTGATCAAAATCCAACTCCCACTCGAGGAAAGACCATTGTGGCACTTGTTCTTCACCTTCCGTAACCGCACCAGTCGAGAACGTGCGAGCAGTAAAACTACGCTGGAAGCAGACCGCCCTTTCGCATTCGCATTTCAACCCCTCTTCCCTGACAATCATGCCTTTGTAGAAGATGGCAGCCGCCTCTTAGTTATGTATCGGGCGGATAAGTTGTCCCAGGTTTCGACTGATGTGTATTTAGCCGCTCCATCATGGCTGCCTGCTGGGCAGAAGCCTGATCAGCTGGCTGTTCCTCCCGATATGCAACGTCTTGCGCCGCCAATGAAGGATACATTAACCATCCGCTCCTCCCTTTGTTCAACCAGATTCACTCAAAACCCTGTCCTACTTCACTTACTCAACTGGGAAAAAATAACTGACAAAGACCTCCTTTCGGCGATTCTTACCAAGTTCACTTTTGTTGGAGAAGGGGAAATTGTGAAATTTCTCCGTGATATATTCGATTCCCTTTTCGCAATCTTGGTCTCCCACGGAAACCAAACAGGCGAAATGGATCACCTTGTGTTCAACGCCCTCGTAACTGTTCTTGGCATCGTTCAAGACCGCCGTTTCAGCAATTTCCAGCCTGTTCTTGATGTGTATATCGACAAGCACTTTAATTGCGCGGCTGCTTCTTCTCATATGATTCACTCTATGAATCGCCTCCTCCTTAACCCAACCACTGCGGAGACAGCATCACCACTTCGTGCAGCTCTGAAAGTCTGGCATTACCTGTTCAAATTCATTGCTAGGTCGCGAGAGCTGCAAAAGGCGAAGGAATTTGGTATGGGTGGGGACACAACTGCAGAGCATCTTGACACCACATTCAAGAAGGAAGTGAAAGTCCATCTTGCTGAGGTCACTCGCATGATGTCAACCACATCCCCGCCATCAATCATTGGGACACAGACGATCGCCTTGCAGCATTTTACGTTAATCCTACCAGAGCTAGCAAAAATCTTCCCGATGGTTGAACTCGTGTCTATAGTCACAACTTTTGCGAGTACCGTGACCGTCGGGAAAGGCAAGATCCTGATCTGGAAGCTCATCATGTATTTGCAGATTGTGAAGGGCTTCATGTTTGACAACACGCAATCAAGAGCTCTATTGGTTGAGACAGTCGTGAACTGGATCAAGCCTCATTTCGGACGTTATGACGAGTATGTCCACACGCAATCCAACGACAACGAAGCTGCTCGTGACGCTGCCCGAGTTGGATGGTTGGAAAGTAGCCGATTGTGCGTGACAATTGTGGCCGTGATGCTGGACAAATTGCAAGAGAACATTGCAAATCCAGAAATCAGGGTGAATCGCAAACTCTTGCAAGCGGAGCAAGACAATGTCGAATACATCTTGTCTCTTCTCCCCAGGTCAGATTCTATCAAAATTGAAATCTACCGTTTCTGATAGCTTTTAGGCTCTTGGACTCGTATCGAGAGTTCCAGAACCCCGCATCCCGTAAAGCCATCGAAAGATCTCCGGCAACATTGAAGGCTCCTATTCCCGTCACATTTCCAGAATCATATCCCTTCTCCTTGCTTGCCTATCTGCCTGATGCTCCTCGCGGACCAAACAACACACCCTTACCTGGAGAGGGAGATGTACTATTTAATCCTGGACTGGGGGAGACTGCGATTGTCTTCTTGGTCTTAATCCTCTCCTCGCCGACCAAACATATTCTTGATTTCCTCGTAAACAGCCTGGAAATCGAGGGAAGAGACCGGTTTGTCACATTGATGTCTCATTTTTTCACCGTGGCTACCTCAATCTTGGACAACGAAGCTTTCCCGAAAACCTGGCTGAATGTCAACATTTTAGCCCACAAGGTGCTAATAAAGATGATGGATCCTATTGCCCAAATCATGGAGAGTAATTTCATCCCCGCGCAGGAGTTAGAAACACAGTTTGATGCTACTCTTTGGAAGGAGTGCCTGCGAATGCTGCTTAAGCTCTTGTCATCAGATCAGCTGGTCATCGAAGAGTTCAGTCCCCAGGTATGCAAACTGATCAATAAATGATCCAACCGGTTTAAGTTTTGGCTGATTTAGAAACGACGAGCTGTGTGGAGACTTGCTGGAGATATCCGAGGCGACGGTGCTGGCATTCTTTTGAATCTTTGGCAGGCCCTAGGCTGGGCCGAGCACGTGCCAAGCAATGGTGACCCCCCCATTCGTTATGGCGTAAGTTGTTCATTTTTCGTTCGTGAATTCGTCCAACCTCCTCCCTCAGGGATATCAAACGTATCTCCACTCTCTCGTCGGACAAGTTGTCAACCTGTGTCTCAGCCATCACGATCAACTCCGCAACTATGCAGTTCAAATACTTTATAGTATGATCGTCTCCGAATATCACCAGTCCGAACACTTTGACGAGATTGAGAACGAACTCGTTACTCGATTGGACTCCTTATTCATGTCGGACAGCAAGGGTGACGATATCTCGCGAGCCTTCTTCATTGGCCAGCTTCGGCATCTATTCGAGACCTCTGACGTTGACGAGCAGCTCCGGGAGCGAGTCTCCACCTTCCTCGATTCGGTAGACCTGTTCCTTGAACTTCTGCTTAGTGTACGCGCTTTGCCTGAGGGTGAAGAGTTTGCAGATGATCGGGTGATCGCCACGGTAAGATTGAGTTTATACCTTGCTGTAACAAGCGCTCATTCGTATTCAAGTTGCGGCTCATGAATTTCATTCGGCGAATTGGACGAGATGAGATATACATTAAATATGTTCATCAGCTGGTCAATGTAAGCGATCTGTTTTCAACTGTCTTGAATGATGTTTTCACAAAATTACAGATGCATCTTCAATCTCAAAATTATGTGGAAGCCGCCCTGACATTGAAATTGCACTCTGACCTTCATGAGTGGGATTTGAACTCCTTTGTTGGTCCCATGGAGGATCTTGGACTTCCCCAACAATCCCATTTCCATCGGAAGGAGACTCTGTGCCTTCTCATTCTTGACTACCTTGGTAGAGTTCGGTTGTTATCGTTATTATACCATTGCTGACTGTTTTTGACAGGCAAAGGCAAGGCTTGGGAGCGTGCTATAGACATTTGCAAGGAGCTTGCGTATCAGCATTCTGAAGTCACATTTAATTAGTTTGTATTATCATTCTCTTGGGCGTCCCGAAGGTCTCACCTTTTCATTCGTAGTGGCCGACTCTCAGAAATTCTTCGTCATCAGGCAATGCTCCATGAACATATCGTCACTGAGCAGCGATACTACCCTGATTATTACCGAGTTACTTTCTACGGAGGTTTCCCAGCTGCTATTCGCGACAAGCGATTTATTGTACGTGTGATCAATCCCGGAATATCGCCTACTGACCTACTCTCAGTATCGTGGCTACGAATGGGAGAAATTCGGTGCCTTCTGTGAGCGAATGCTCAACAAGCATACAGGAGCCCAACTGTTGAAGACATTAGGCGACCCACCAGTTGATATTCGCTTCGGGAACGACCAATGGATTCAATGTACCGCTGTGACGCCGGAACCTGATCGAACACGGGCTATATTCACCAACGCAGACGTGCCCTTGGCAGTTCGCACATATTATGAGCACAGGTGAGTTCCAATGAAGGTTCATGTCGATGTCTCCTTATGCCCAGTATAGCGCAATTAACCTCTTCAGTTCATCACGGCAAGTGAAAAAAACCACACGGGATGGCACTGAAGAGATCTGGCTCGAAAAGACTTTTTACACAACCGAGGAGGCCTTCCCAACGGTTCTTCGCCGCTCAGAGGTCATTGGCCTCGAAACAATAGAAATGTCACCTCTCGAGATTGCACTCAATGATGTGGACCTCAAGACGAAGGAGCTGGCAGCTTTGAACGTCAAGTATCAGGCACTCGCAAAGACGTCTCAATTAGTGTCTACCAATGCACTGGCAATGTCTTTAAATAGTGCTGTAGATGCGCCCATGAACACAGGCATAGCATCCTATCGGCAGATGTTCTTTAGCCCAGATTATGTTGCGCAACACCCTGAACGAGCAGAGCTGGTTGATAAATTACGAGCTGCCATTGATGAACAAGTATGCCTTCCTTTGATCTTCCAACTACTTCATTGCTAACGTTATGTGCAGGTCCGAGTCATTGACAGTTGCTTAAAACTCCACGGGCACCTTTGCCCTCCCGAATTTATACCCTTCCACGAAACACTCGAAAAGTTCTTCAAGAAGAACTTTCGGGAGGAAGTCCGGCGCCTTGCCGCCGACGGGCTCTCCGAATCTATATCCACCTCTGCCCAATCACACCAGGCATCCTCATCATACCAGACATCCCTCTACGAGCAATCTCTCCAGCGAAGCTACTCTACCTCTTCCACCACACGTGCCAACAACTACAACCTTGCGCCGTTGCAGCTGGGTCAACCTCCATCATCAGCGTCATCCTATCCACCCGTATCGCCAACCAGCACGAAGAACTTTCCTCTGCACCTCAAGCAGACGCCGTTGCAACGACACCTCGCCCACCTTGCTCGACATGGAATTAATGGTGTCTCGTCTGCGCCTGAAAATGGTGGGAGCGACTCATTATCCGTGGAGTCGCCGAGAAATTCATTTGTCAATGTTGGAAATGCAAATCATTCCTCGGCTGCGGGCGCACAAACGTCGGGTGTGTCGGTGGCGCCATCGCACATGGGAAGCCTTGGCTCGTTTGGTTCACTAAAGGGTCGCTTCTCTCGGTTCGGTAGTCTTACCTTCGGTCGGCGCGGGAACCGGTAATCTCAATATTTCTTACTTGATTCGTTTCATTTTTCTTCGGACTTTGGAACCCAGCTTTGGTAATGTAGAAGTCGGCATGTACAATAATTGATAGCACCCCTTTTTTTTAATCTTTGCAATGGACGTCATAATTCTACAAAGAACGAAAGGAATAATGATAATGGTGATCGAAGGTACAGTTACACTAGAAAGTGAGCCAAAAGCTCGGCTAAAAGTACATGTATGATGGGTCCATTGGGATGCTTGTATCTGTACGAGGTGGAAACCGATAAACCCAAGAAAAGAATAATAGATACCGGATCAAAAGGACGGCGCCACAGATCCGGTCATCCGTCATGACCAGGGCTCGACAACTGTGTGGTATGGAAATGAAGAGTCGTAAGGGGTTGCAAAGTCGACGTCTGGATAACTAATAACCGGATTCCCATTGGTGACTTCATAGGACGTGTAATGGTCGAGAGCCATGGAATCGACGGCTTTGTTGTAATCACCCCAATGGGTTGTCCCAGAGCCGCTCGCCTCTGCATGCATGCTCTCGGCTGCGTTGTAGATGTGGAAAGCAGTAGAATGTGTGCCGTCGATGGGGGAACAGAGGGAAGTAGGACCATCTGAAGAGTTGATGTATGCAAACTCTTCCTGGAGAGGGGTTGAGAGAGTTGGCTCAACGATGTAAGGCTCGCCTTCCATTTTGACGTTGTGCGGATTATGGAGGAGTTCGTATTCTGCGTCTTCCGAACCTGAAGAAGGGGAAGGTTCAGCTGAAGAGGGTGACTCGGGCTCGTCAATAGGTACGTTGGACGCCTCGATGCTCTGACAAGAAGCGTCAACAAATTATAGGGGGGAAAGAAATGTGCATGGGTTGAAGAAACGTACATATTTAGACAAGATCTTGTCCAGGGCCTGATCTAAAAGCGACCATTCGAAAACCTTCAAGTCCTTCTCAATGTTCCTTGGTTTGGGGTCAGGAAATTCCATGATGCGCTGGAAAAAGCCCTCAAAACCATGTTTGTGCTTGGACACCGTGGTAGGACGAAGACCCTCGAGATTGCGCCTGATACGGTTCTTCTCCTCGACAGGGAAGTCGTTGTTTGTCAGACGTTCAAGGAGGAAGATGATATCGACAGAGGTAACATAACATGTGTGTGATTCTTCGCGATATATGCATGAGATGACGCTGTCAGCCTCATGGTACTCATCGGGAGTGATGGGTTCACATGAGACTACGAGGCGGCGACCATCCTGGACCTTGCTGAAGCGAACGAGACGGCGGCCTGCGACCTTTTCAGCGGGAGTCCAATCCTCACAGATACTGGAAAGAGGGGTGACGAGCTGGAGAAGAGGGGTTTGGACGACGGAGTCACTCTTTGAGGTCTTTGAACGCTGAGATGTGTCTTGCTTTGTGCGACGCTGGAGGTGGACTTCGGTTTTTGTATTGGCAGCAGCCGAACGGCGGCGGCTTGGGGATGTCGGGGATGGAGTTGGGAGGTAAGAGCTGCCTCGTCTACGTGACATGGTGGTGGTGGTGGTGATGGTGGAAGAGGGGCGGCGGACACCCGTCTCGATGGTGAGCTTGGGCTTCTTGGAGTTGCTGCCGTTGGATTGATTACCACCAGAGGAAGAGGACGAAGAGTAGGAAGGATCTATTCTCAAAGATTCATATATCGGCAGAGGATGGATAGGGAGAGGAGACAACAAACCAGGCGCCCAGTAAGAGAATTCGCCAAAGGTGGCGGTATCGAGGACGACGTTGTCCTTGTCGAGGGCCTGGACGGACAAGAGAGTCTTTGGGGAGGAAGAGTTGTAATCAAAGGGAGGAGCGATAGCGTCGAGCTGCCAGCGACCATAAGGAGCGTCATGAGTTTCGCGAACGGTTGTGGCGACTGCCTTGCGACCGATTACGAGACGAACGTATATCTCGTCTGAAAAGTCTGGGTTGAAATGGATGCGAACGGAAATGGGAGTGCCTGATTCGCCCTCGGTTGGGGTGTAGCCGAGGACGTGAATGATGCGCCTTGGAGATATGACCACATTGCTTGGTATGTCGATGAGGGGGTGGTCGACGACGGGGCGGTCGACGACGGTGTGGTCGACGAGGAGGGGGTGAATAGGAGTGTGATGGTCGTGGTAGTGGTCAGAGGGCATCGTTTGCAGGAAATTGGGCGTCGTCGAATGTTTATAAACCGCAAACAAAGCAGCTAAATAGGGAATGTCCAAATCGGGAACATCCCGGCGTTGAGTAGCCTCGTGCTCCGCTCCGACGGGGTCCCCGGGGTCTCGCCCTCAAATCCTGCAACCTCCGTGTCTAGCCTCCCATCCTCCCTCCATCCATACCCGCACAACCGGAGGCACATGGCCCTCCGCTGACAGCACCCGTTCACACCCCTTGCACCGCTCAACGAACAGCGACGAGTATGCACCCAGCAGCCCCTGGCATGTATCAATTTCAATTTCAAACACAATACAATGATCGATGACATACCACCACTCCCTGCACTGGCACTTCCGGCTGCGAAGAAAGCATCTGCGAGATCTGTTGCGACAGATTCCGATACACTACAAACTCAGACTCTGAATGTGGCGATTTCTGTCGTGTGGTGTCAGCACTCTCATTACGCCTACGCCACACACCATCTCACCTTCTCTCGTGGCCCAAACGTAGCCACGCTTTCAGTCACAAGCGCCCCTGCCTGTCCCACCACCAATGTAAGGTATGCTGTCAGCACATCGGGGCATGTATATCGGAGCACCGTCGTCGATTGGTCATCTCCACGCGTTCGTCTCCACAGATGCAGTCTCGATTTGTGCGTCCTATTGAATTCGCGGATATATCCGGAAAGACCCTCAAATTCGAGCGGATGCGAGTCATCGTGCGGGAACACTGTCATGGTTCTCTCCTCAACGACCACATACGGCTGTGGCGACTCTGGTGACGGTGCACGCCTAGACCCGTCCACATCTGTTTTCAGCCACATCCGCGTTGACGGGTTTCGGACACTCACCTCCGTTTCCGGCTCTCCCTACGCAAATTGGGGTTCAAATCGCTCGTGTCCTTTGCCAGACTCTCTCGTCCCGCGCGGAGAGCCTCCTGCACACGCTCCGTGCGGATGGTGTCAGCTATTTCTTTGATTTGCTGGAACTCGGGACGTAGGGGTTGAGTCGTCATGGATGGCTTGAGCAGTTGTAATGGGAGGTTGCGCAATGTTTGAAGCTGGTTCTGTAGGTCGGTCAAGACCTGCATCTGGGCTTGCAGAGTGGCTATAGTATCAGACTGCATCTTGGCTATAGGAAGACAAGGCCTTGCAATTTGATGGCGTTCAAAATTGTTGTTACAGGTTCAGTGTGTACACGTGACTAGTATAATAAGGCGGGCCGGATCTCCGATCATGGTCAAGTTTCAAGACCAAGTCCCAATACCGACAAGTCCTGCCCATCCTCCAGAAGAAACGCGCCCGACCAGGAAGAAAAGTACAGTGCTGCTGGAAATTTGTGAATTTGCTCTAAAGCTAAAGGTGTCATGAAGTTCTCCGAGTAGCCCATCGATTTGGGGCCCACGAGGGATTGAATAGGACTTGACCTAAAGACGATCGGGATTTGCAACAAGTGTGTAGATTAGTTGTTGCTTACCTCCCCGGAGGCTGCCCACTCGGAGAGTCCTAGTGCACTGAGAACAAGACTTGGGGTTGAACAGTCGCCAGTGCCAAGCCACAGGGCGATATCTGCGGTATCATCGCTCTCACTTGTCGCGCCAGCAAGAATGCTGGAGCAGGCTATCTGAGAGGCATCTTGATGTGCAGCCGAGGCGAGAGAGTGAAGATAGTGCTTGACTGTGTCTGTTGGTGGGGTTGCAAGGGACGATGGGGATAGGATGAGGTGGCTTGAATCGAACGACGAGGGGGTGAGATTTGCGATCAAATGTGCGGTGTGTGCTGCGTCCATGGGTGACGTGTGTGTCACGCGTGACACTGCAAAAAAAACAAGTTTCGATGGTCTATCATGTGTGTCGGCGGATAGCACCTCTCCACCGACGCCTCCTCTCCACTCCTGTCCCAACCGCCACACAACGCACCTCCCCTGCGCCACAAAACTCTCCCCTCATCAAGCACAACAAGCTTGACCTCAGGCCAGCCCCTATAAAGCCTAAGCCCTCGACTCTCTCGGCAACACACATCCCTTTAAAGCCAACAGTACCCCTTCCAAAGCCAACAGCAACATCCCACTCCTCTCTCTCTCTCGCTCAGTCAAAGCAGGCTGCGAAACGTGACATTGAGGATGCAGAGGCACATGGCGTCCTCAAACCTCCTCCAGAAGGCGCAAACTGGGCCAGACGCACCCTACACAAGGCCATACAGATAGCCGTGCGTTTTCTCTCCTCTCTCTCTCTTAATCAACTTGATTTCCTCATCCTGTAACCTAGAAATTTTACTTTAACGGCGTCAAGCTTATTTTCATACGCCGTAAAGACATAAACCTCATTCGCGCTCGTATCAAGGCAGGCGGAGCTCCACTCACCCGCGAAGAGTTCAGGCTCATCCGTACCCAAAGGTCGGATATCAACAAGTACGTCCCATCATATTTCCAACACCCAACCCCTCCTTATTTCTCCCCCTCAAGAGTTGTCCCCTTCATCTTCATTGCCCTCATATTGGAAGAGATCATCCCCCTCATTGCCATATACGCTCCCTTCATGCTTCCATCCACCTGCATCCTGCCTTCCCAACGCGAGCGAATCCACTCCAAGCGCGCCGACAAGGCCACCGCCTTCTCATTAGAATACCGTCACATCTATAACCAACTCAAGCAAGCCGAGTCTCCTGCTGGCCATCTTCCTATGGAAGCCCTTTCTGCGATGCCAGGCGCTTCCAATGCCGTCTGCGGGTTTGTCGTGTCCTTCGTCTCACCATTCCCGCAGCTAACCTAAACCCCAAGTGTTTTACGCATATCTACAGTTGGCATCGATTTCTTACGGATACGACGTATCAAGAATCACTTGACGTTTATCGCGGAGGATGACAAGCTGCTAGCCCAAGATAAACTTTTTGACAAACTCTCTCTCAAGGATATCGAGGAAACACTCGGCGAGCGTGGATTGTAAGCATCACGCTTTTCACTAAACCAACTGTCCTTATACAATTTCGTAGAATTACTCATGAGTTAACGCCTAAAGCCATGCAGTCGCGTCTCAAGTGGTGGCTCGACTCTGTTGGAGACTCGTCGTCAGTGACGCGCAGGTTACATTTATTGGTTAATAGACTATGAAGGACTACTTTGTACACGTGCACCAGCTTATAATATCCGGATCCCATAATATTATTCACCTCACTTCTTCGATTAACCAGTAGCACGCGACCGAACCAGCGCCAGTGCCTTCCAGGACCGTATGTCTGACGGCGCCAGCATTACGGCCCGCTGAACCTCCCGCATCGCCGCTTCGATGTCATCCCAAGAACGCGCGATCCCGCGAAGGCTCAGCAACGTCGGCAAATCCTCCATGTTGCTTCCCTTCGATCTCGTTAATAATGCAATGGCGGTGTCAAACTTTTTCTCCTGGAGCATCAACGTCGCAAGTGAGGCCCGAGCTTCCGAACTTGAAGGTTCTGCAAACATTGCACCTTGCATGACGGAAACCGCTTTCTTCGTATCCTGCTGCTTCGACCCCACGTTCATCAGAAAGTGCAACGCTTCGCGCATCATAATTAACATACCTGCCCCAGATGGTACTGCACAAGAAGATGATCGACATTGCGTCCAGGATCAAGTTCATGCCGTTGTTCTGTCGGCAGGGCCAGAAGTTCGGACAGCGCAGCGTCCACCAAACTCTCGTCATCCGTAAGGACCCCCATCCCAGCAAGGGCATTAATCGCCGTGAGGTTTTCTGGATCCGTCGAAATGCTGCGCGAGACCGTATCAGTATAAATCCCATAACATTCCAAAACCGCGGCACCCAGTACGTACCATTCAAGCAGCTGTGCCTTGGAACTTTCTTTGAACTCGTCGTTCCGAGTCGCCCACATCGTCTGCGCAAACAAGACCGTAACCTGACCCCGTAACACCTTGTCGTTCCCCGCGTTCTCAAGCGCTGCTTCGAAGTTCGACAGCGCACCTTCCAAGTCTCCCTGCAAGAAAGAAATAAGACCAGAGCCAAAAAGTGCCTGCGTGCGCAGTATCTTCGTCTCCGGCGCTTCATCCTCAGGTAACAGCCCCAATGCACTCTCGAAAGACTGAGCTGCGCCCTCATGGTCCCCCAACCCCAAGCGGACACGGGCAAGATTTGAGTTTGCAATGTAATATTGTCGTTCCACGACAGGATCTTCCGAGACTTCATACGCCGCTTCCAGGATCGCAATGGCACGCATCAATTGACTTGCCGCAGTTTCAAGGTGCCCAAGACTCTCGCAAACAAGGGCGAATAGATGAAGCCCCGTGGCATCGCTTGGCCGGCGGGTACAGTATCTTTCCAATGCAAAAAATACGGGTAAAAGTGGGTCTATCGCCACAGGGCTATTTGCATGGAGACTCGAGAAACGGTACTTGTGGAAAGATCGAGAAGCAAATTCCATGTCTGCTTCCGGCTAAAAATACCCGTAAGTTTCGTCATGGATGATATGAACCAGATCAACGGCTCACGACATTAGGAGCCAAACCAATCGCATGCTCGAACATTGCCTCAGCTTCTATGTCGTGGCCATTTCGAGTGGCAACAAGTGCTTGACCGATCCAAGCAACAGCATAGTCCGGATCAAGTATCTGAGCGCGATACAGCGCTTCGTTGGCCAGTTCCGTGTCCTCGCAATAAAGGTACAACAGGCCTAAACTTGTCCACGCCGTAACATTCTAAACAACGTCAGCGAACCATGATCAACTTGGAATATCAAACGCCACCTTTGAATCGAATTCGATAGCCTTGATGTATGCGTGTTGCGCACTCTTAACATTCGAAAGAAAATATGCATCCCCAAGCCCCATCCAGTATAAGTTGTTTCCGGGGTCTTCACGAAGAGCTTGGGTCAAAAATGAAATGACCTTTGTTTGGACACTGGCAGTGGACGGGCCTGAAGATTTGACTGCCCAAGAATGAAGTGCAATCCCAAGGTCGAACCATGCACTTCCGCTTGTTGACGTCGTTTCTGATTGGCCAAGGGTCGTTCTAAAGCTGTACGATGCGAGTGCAATTTCCAAAACCTTCAACCCGCTTAGTGGCGCGTCTTCCGGCAGTGTTATTGGTGCGATAATGCCGAATAAATGGTCGTCCTTAGCCGGCAATAAGGCGACGACGGACCCCAAAGCCTTACGTACCACATTCTCTTCAGCATACGTCGATCGACCAGAAAGGGCAAACAAGGCATCGCTGATTGTCTTCCACGAGACACCCCTAAAGCCAGCATTTGCCTCAATCGCTGCCAACCCCACCGAAATGCAGGTTGAAAATGACTGTTCTGCCCTTGCTTGAAATCCTTCAGACGACTCCGAGCGTCCTTGGTCCAGATAGGCTTGGCCAAGCGATACCAAGACACCTACGTCTGAAGGCCGATGGATTAAAACGGACTCGAAGGCACTGATCGCATCCTGATAATTGCCCATTTGGTGCTTCACGTCGCCAATAAGATAGAGGCAGACCCAGTCATCGGGGTCGAGTAGCTGTGCTCGCTCCAATGCTTTGACTGCGGCGACATGTTTCCCAGCCTTGCTGTACGATTCTCCTAATCTGACCCAAGAAAGTGCATCTTCTGGATCAGCTCTGAGAGCGACCTGAAATGCCTGAATAGCCGGTGGATAGTTTCGACGATGCTGAAGGCAGTCTGAGCTTTATCACTGCCACGATTATAACAATCAGGCTCACAAGTTCTACAACGCCGATTGCTTTCCAAGCCCATGCATTGGTCGGGAGGTACCGTAAAGAGGCAGAGGTGTTAGCTCCCCCTATGCCCCCTTCCAAACCCCCTTCACCTTCAATCGTCCGGCGAGCGACGACTTCAACGAGATCCCATTCGCGATCTTCCGCAAATCCTCCCGCCAGGCGATGTGCAGCTTCAGCTTCGCGAGAATCAAGCTCAAACGCTTTCTGGAAGCATTTTGAGGCACGATTAGGATCTGGTGGGGATGCAACCTCCGTATAATAAATTCCAAGCGAAGTAAAGGCGGGTGCAAATCTGGGGCTGGATTTGAGGGATGAGATGAAGAAGCGATAGGCTTCTTCCCGCTTGTCGCCTAACTGCGCTCTCAGCCATAGCAAATTTCGAGGGACGAAAAATATGACTTGCCACCCATATCCCAGTGGCATTTGCCTATTCGCCACAAACAACGGGCTGTGTCTTCGCCCCGTTCTTCCAGGTCCTGAAGGACGGTCACAATGCTTAGGAGGGCAGCAAGCCCATTGTCTTCATCGCCCAGTTGACACAGACACCATGCATTCTCTTCGCGGGCACGTAGCCCATTGAAAAAATCATCGGGAAGTAACTCACCAACTTTTGCAAAAAGGGCAGCAGCTTCTTGCCACTTCTTGGTTGCTTCTAAAATAAATGCGCGTCCCATCAAACATGTAACATTTTCCGGGGACTGTGAAAGAACATCATCGATGAGGCGCAGTGCACGGGGATGATGCTTGGGGGGAAATAGATGGACGAGCGAAGTAGCAAGGATGACCTTGTAGCCTATTCGTACGCTGAAAAGTATCATTAATCGCGGGTAAAGCCAGGGAAGAATAGACGGGGCACCTAGGTAACCTGCGGCCGGTGCTCTTTTCCAGTCTATTCAATAATTCCAAACCGCTCTCGGCCACCTTGATGGCATTTTCATGATCCTCTTCTGTCACATAAAGTTCCGCTAGAACGCGATTGGCAATATTTGAGTTTGGGATGACTGAGAATGCGTTCTGCATTGTCGTTGAGAAAGGTAAAGAATTGGCTGCCCATGGTATAACACACCACTATTGTATCAAACGCATCTTCCTCAGTCAGCTTTGGTGTTGGTGGTTCCTCTTCATCCAATCTATCTTCTTCGTCCAGCAACTGGTTATTCTTATACGCAAAATATCCCTTTAATAAGGCAGATATCGGTGACGACGGAAACAGTTCAATGAACTGTCTAACAAGTTTGTAATCAAAGTCATCTGATATTCTGTTCAGTGAGAGGTACAGTCATATATGGGGCACTCACTGATAGTTTCACAATCCATGCTATCCAGATAGATCGTCCACGCCAGTTCGTCTGGTATTCTTAGAATAACAACTCCTTTGACCAGCTCATCGACTTCCGAGCGGGCCTTGGACTTGTCTTGAGCGTACTCGGGTGTATCTGGGATTGCGTTTAAATATCGTTCTTTGAGGCGTAAGAGTTTAGCATCTATTGAACGCCGCAAATCATCTGAAGTATGAGGGTGGTTTAATATTTCTTCGTAAAGAGACGGGAGCTAAAGAAAAGGTTGGAGGATGACCTAAAAGATATCAAATGTGACATGCCTGTGATGACCCCAATATTTCTCTTCCAACTTCGTTTTTCAGGATATCCAGGCTAGGCGCTCCAAGGCGCGTCCTCCTTTTCTCGATTTCCTTCCTCGTTGTCTCCTCCTCTTGTAACTCCACAAGCCTGACGATTTCTTCAATATGGGGAAGAGAGTGGTGGATGGCAGTCTGAGTTACGAGGGTGGTTGTTGATTCAGGGTTGGTCAGGTTTGGCGCGGGGAGATTGAGCAGTACAGAATAGAACGGAGACTGTGGAAGAACGAGAGACATCGTTTCAATGACCTAAAATGCTTGAATGATGAGTACGATAAATGAAATGATAAGTACATACTTGCGAACGCGTCCCTCTCTCGCGCCGTAAGTCGAATAGTTTCTGCCATGATTCTGCGCATTTCACTGCATCCCCACTGAATTCATGGTAAGAATTGTACCTGGATAAAGAAACATCACTCACATTGTTCTATGAAGCTCCATAAGTCGTAGCAGGCTATCTGCATACTTTTCCCATTCTTCTCTTCGCTCATAGTATTTGGAGATGCCCTACAAACCGTGAGATCCCCCCCACAAAGCTACGTGTCCCGCACTCACTTGCCAAGCTAGAGGATTCTCGGGATTCAGGGATGCCGCACGAAGGTAAGCCTGTATTGAGCATCAGTTTTTCAGTAAGGCTGATGCAGCTAACCGCGAAATTACTTGCTCGCTCTGCTCGTATTGTTGAAGCTCCAGAAGTGAGAGTGCAAGGAAAACAGTACTGCCAAGATGTAAGGACAATTCAATTTTGTCAAGAGCCGAGGAACAGACGCGTTGTAATTATCCGGTTCGTACTCCAAGACCTGTGAGGCAGCAGCAGAAGCGGCTGCATAATCTTTCTTGCCTAAGGCTTCCCGTGCAGCTTTCAGCTTGCTCTTCGTGAATGACATCTTGAAACTGATGTCCAATCGACGGCCAGTGTTTGTGCAAGATGGCTCCTCAAGTGGACAAGCTGCCAAAAATCGATAATCAGTTTATGGAGTTTAAACTCTACTCAATTCGGGAAGCCATTTGTGTACGCTTGCTTGCCATCAATTGTAATGCAAATCAAAAACTCGTTTTGTCGTTAGTGGCGCACCGTTTCACAATAAAAAAAAGTCATGTTTGTGCAAAATTTCGACACCAAAATCAAAGAAAAAAGGGATCGAAATGTCGTTAGTATCAACTGTAGACTCGGCTTGGATTCGACCGTTTAACAAAAAATAAAACTCATGCATAGGCAGCAATAGCCGCATTGAATGCAGCAGTGATCCTGCTTTGTACCTGTCTGCCTTCAGCCACTAGAGAGGCCTGCAAGGAATGTAAGTTTTTCTGACATTCACATCACTAAATGCCTGACTGACAGGGGCGGCAGCGATCAAAGCGTTCTCAAAGGCCCCAGTGCTAGTGTTGAGAGTCCTAAGGTCCGAGAGGACTAGGGCAGGAATCCCTGAAATAGCAAGCGATTGGAACGCAGCCTCTTTGGTGATAATGACAGTCAGAGCGTCGATTATTGTCGGCTCGATAGCCTCAACCCGATCCAAAACGGTGCGACCATCCGCTACGGAAACGGGGCCCGTATTCTTCAAAGGATTAGGGAATGATATATATTATCTTTGCTTGAGAAACCTACAATAACATCCCTGGTCGCTGTGTTAATCTGTGAGTTCAGATTCGTTGCATCCGTGTGGATGGCCTGGGCCATCTGGTCAGCTCCTGAGGATATTAGGATCAAGAACAGACCCACTCACCAAGGCCTGGGCAAGGGTACCGGGCGGAGGGTTATTGAATGCCCTGATTGCATTATCGAGAGTTGTCGTCTGAGAGGAGATTGCTGCAATGTCGGTTAAAACCTGAGGTACCGTACGCTTGGATGGCGTAGAGACACCAGCGACAATAAGACTAGCGAGGAATATGAGTGAGGTTATTTGGACCATAGTGAAACACACACGTCTGAAATGACATCGGACTTATAGTGCTTTATATACCTGTCCAAGTGTGCACCTGTCCTGAAACGGGAAGCACTCCCGGCTCTCACGATTTCAAGAAGACGCCGGGGAAATTTACAATCAACTGCAGATCAGTGAGAATTGTCCAACGCACGGTGTACACGCCGAACATCGATAGTTCTCATGATCAGTGCATATACGCTTCGTTTATCCATAGAATTGGAGCCCACCGAGTCAATCCTTTCAATTTTACATCAAAATCAAAGAAGGAACCTCCTAGAACTTGCCTCTCGCCTTCTCCAAGTGTTTAATTTCGGACGATTCACAAGCTCATAAAACTGTCTTGTGATTTCGAGCCTTCCAGAGGTTGATCACCATATGGCCATATTGAACGGATGTAATGATATACAATTGGCCTTGCTTCTAGATGATCGTGTACTACACATATACAACAAGTAATCAAACAATCCCAAGAAAATTACAAAGAAATAACTTAACAATAAAAAAGCGAAAAGACAACAATGATCCAAAGTGTTGAATATTGTGATCAAGCTTCGTCCAGGTTCGAATGATGTCCTAACCTCAAATACTCCACGTAGTCCACGAGGAAGCGCACCTGCTCATAAGTTTCGACAGCTTTGAGGCTTCGTCTCCGCCTCGCAATCGCAATGACTTTGCGCACGAACTGTATCGTGTCTTTCCTGAACCTCGGGGAAGCGTCATCGTCTCTCGCCTCCCCGTAAAATTTCGGGGAATTGTCATGGGCAGGCACTTGGGAATCAATCCATCCACATAGTCCGAGACGAATGAGCCAGCAACATGCAATAACCCCAGCCCTTCCTACGCCGCCACGACAGTGCACTAGCACCGGCACACCATTAAGTGAATAGGTATTGATGACCTTTGTTAGACCAGCATCGAGATACGCGGGTGACAACGGAGCAAGGCCTTCAGGTATTGGTATCCTGTGCATGACAATCAACAGGCTGGCCTGACAGGCAAACTGAATACAGACCGGAGTACATCAATTCCATTGGCATTCGCGAGACATTCATACTCTGGCCAAGGGGCTCCCAGGAATTCGAGTTCTCCGTCGTCGAGGCAACTTTACTCAAACATTGAGCACGCGCAGCACAAAACATTATTCGACTTACCATATGATACAACCGACACCCAGCTCTTTCATCCTCCTTAGATCGAGGTTCAAGTCCCGGCAAACAGCACTCCGGCCTTTGGCTGGTCCTTCGAGGCGAACTGGAGATTGAAGGTTAAATACTATCTATGTCAGGGAGTTGAAAAAGAAACCCACCCTTCTTTCCGGGACATGAGGAGAGAAAGAGGTTGCCTATCAGCAAGGAAGATCCAGGCACGACAGATGTCTCGACTGGTGGCCTGCTAAAGTAGGAAGGTTGAGTTTTGATGACGTGGGGAATATTTTGACTTACTGCACTACTTCAAACTCGTTTAGGCTAGGTACAGAGTTTTTCAACACCAACATCTTTCCTACATCACTTGATGATGGGGGCTCGGATATTGTCAATGGCAAAGATAGAGATATCGATGAAGCGTTGGAGTACGTCATTGTTGCGAGCCCATCAGCTGAAAGGATATCGGCAGATTGAGGGCGTGGAGCAAGGGGGAGATGACTTGGTTTTGAGTTTGAAGTCGCCAAAATTGAAGCAGGAAAACTGCCATTGATGGCTGCTTGAAGGGCCTCTGTGACTTTTGTACGGGTCCGTAGATTTTTCACAATAACTTGTGGCTGGTTCGACGGAGATGGGGCGGGGAGAAACTCGGTGTTTTTCAAGTGATGAAGGGTGGGGGAGGGTACGAGAAGGCGATCTAGTGTGAAGGAGGGAGCAATCTCGAATATGACTGGGGATGCAGATACAAAGAGGAGGTGGGAGGATATGAGAGGGATGAGTTCTGGTGGAATGAGAAAAGAAATGCTGTGTGGCGGTCAATGATAGTGGGAGCAGTGTGCGGGTAGAGGTACTTGCTTGATTGGGTGGGTTGATGAGGTTTTGACGGGACCGTTGGTCTGGGAGTTGGGTAGCTTTGGAAGATTGTCGAGAGGTTCAGATATGGCTGCTTCGATCTGCTCCTGTAGATGGGAGTCGTGAGGTTGTGCGCCACGCGAGCCAAGGATGACAGGTGAAGGGGGTGGTTTATTACACGGCCACCAAGATTTTTCTCTGGTATATTGTTGCTGACGCTGTTGTAGCTGAGAAAAATAGTCTGGAACTTGGATGGACATGGGTATGTAGGTGAATGGACATCCTACACGGAGTTGTGTGAGGCAGTTAATATAATTTGAGGGAAAAGCATAGGACCTTGTGGGCCGAATTTGAGGCGATTGTACTCGCTGGTGTGGTGCTGAGAGGCAAGAGGCGCCAACTGGGTGTTGAGGTGAGTGCTGATGTCCAGAATATAGATGCATACGTGCCTCGTTGACTGCAGGGGGTGTTTGAGGAAGAATGACAGGATGGGCGAGAGGGCCGTCGAGGGGGAGTGGGGTGACGACGGCGGGGTGGACGAGGGTCATGTTGTCGGGGAGGAGGGAGGAGTTGTTCGTTGCGATTGATGAACACGTGAGCTTTTGACTGACAGCGTCACATCGTTGGCTGATCGTTGGCTCAATTCTCTTCCTCTTCCCATTCCTTCCTCCCAGCAGGCCTGCCTCCCGCTCCAGTCCGCTGAGGCCGCGAGCTCAGCGCTCTCCTATCCTTTACACAATGGCCCTTCGTTTTCAACAGTCAAATTACGATCTCGGTGATGTCCCCATTCCCACTACACGACAACCCCCTCGTTCCGGCGCTACAATGCGCAGAGCTAAAACTCTCACAAGGCCAGAGCGTAGTGTCGCCCCAGTTCCTCTCATAAATCCACAGGGACCTCCCCCTTCCGCCCCTCCTGGCTCTTCTCCAAACCGCCCTTCAAAAGACGACTACAACGGCTCCACTGCCTGGAGATATTTTTCCCTTGTAGTCACTTTTTGGGCCCCTAACTTTCTCCTTAGCTCCCTGGGTGGGTTGAAGGACCGTGCAGTAAGGCAGGCGTGGAGAGAAAAGATTGCCCTCTGCTTCATCATCCTCGTTCTGTGCGGTGTCGTAGGTTTTGCTACCGTCGGCTTCCAGAAAGTCCTATGTCCAGAAAATTCTTCTTCTGACAGTCGATTCATTCGTGTCGGCGCAGTTCCAGGAGTACTTGGTGTCCAGGGGGTCATTTTTAATGTCACCTCAATCAAGTCGCCCGAAAACGTCGATTTTGCAAACCTGATCAGATCCCCTGGCCAAGATATCACTGCGCAATTCACCCGCTCCGCCAGTGACTTTCCTAAATGCAATGGAATAAAGTTCCATTATGCCGTAGACGATCCATGCTCCTCCACTACCCCCTGTCCGCTGCCTTCAATCAATTCCTCCGCCACCTTCAAAAACCTCGCTATCACCAATACAGGTTTCCTTGCCGGGTACTCATGGGACCAGGTCGCTTCACTCAACAATTACCTGGTTATTGACGGTGCTGTTCTTAACATGCAGCCTTACCTGAAGCTCCATTCCTCGGCCATTGCTGGAGATCCCGTTGACACCGCTCTTCGCACCATCCTTAAAACCGCCAATAGTGCGAGCGGCAAGGATGCCACACGGCTTTTCTCTGGCCGCCCTGATCTCGTAAAGGCTATCCCATGTCTCAAGCAACGCTACCTCGCTGGCAATATCGACAAAGTCACTGCCGGGTGCTTTATAACCAATCTGTTCCTCTATGTCGGCATGATCGTCATTCTTGGCCTCGTATTCGTTCGTTTTGTAATGGCATGCATTTTCAATTGGTTTTTATCAGCAAAACTGGCTGGGCCTCCCAACAGCATGGAGCTCAACCGTTCCGCCATCAGCCCCGCCGTTATGCCTGGAGGCGCTAATATATCCATCGACAACAAGACTGGAACCGCTCCCTGGGCAGGACCCGCAGGCTCGAAGAAGTCAAAACTAAACAAAACCCCCACTGCCCGCGCATTCGCTTCATCTTCTAGTGCGACTTTGATCAACAACGACAATGTTGCCCCCGTTATGAGTTTGGCACAGATCGGAGCAGAGCTCTTTGCTGTTTGCCTCGTTACGTGCTATTCTGAAGGCGAGGAGTCTATCCGGACTACTCTAGATTCTATTTCCACCACCACATATTCCGATGCTCGGAAGTTATTATTTGTAGTCGCCGACGGCATGATTACGGGAGCGGGAGAAAAGCGAAGCACTCCAGACATTTGTGTGTCATTGCTCGATGCAGATCCACGCTTTGGAAACCCAATACCCATGAGCTATGGTGCTGTTGGCACAGGGCTTAAAGGTCAGAATCGTGCCATGGTTTATGCTGGCCATTATAGTATGTGATTCTAATTAATCTGCACTGCACTATCCTCATCCATCTTGTCAAGCTGTCGCTGGTCGTCGCACTCCTACAGTCATAGTGGTCAAATGTGGCACTGAACAAGAAGCACTGACGGATAAGAAACCAGGCAATCGAGGAAAGCGCGACAGCCAGCTTATCCTGATGAACTTTTTCTCTCGGGTCACATATAACGACCGCATGTCTCCTCTGGATTTCGACCTATTCCGCAAGATCCATGTTCTGATGGGTGTTACCCCTGATTTCTTCGAGGTTGTGCTGATGGTAAGCCTTATCAGAACACATCTAATCTGCGATTAAGTATTAACTGGCGTAGGTGGATGCAGATACGAAGGTTTTCCCGGAGTCCCTCAGCTATCTCGTCAACTGTATGCATCACGATCAGATGATCATGGGCGTGTGCGGGGAGACTCGTATAGCGAACAAACGACAATCCTGGGTCACTGCTATACAGGTCTTCGAGTACTTCATTTCCCATCATCTTGCCAAAGCTTTCGAGTCGGTCTTCGGCGGTGTTTCATGTTTGCCAGGTTGTTTTTCCATGTTCCGCCTCAAGGCGCGTAAAGCGTCCGGCGACGATTGGGTTCCTCTCATCATCAAACCCGAAATTGTCAAGGAATATAGTCAGTCCGAAGTCACAACTCTTCACCAGAAAAATCTACTCCTCCTCGGTGAAGATCGATTCTTGACGACATGTCTCCTTCGAACGTTCCCGAATCGGAAAATGATGTTCTTACCTCAGGCCAAGTGTAGAACCATTGTTCCCGACACATTCGCCGTCCTTCTCTCCCAGCGCCGACGATGGATCAACTCCACCATTCACAACCTCATGGAGCTTGTTCTCGTACGAAACCTCTGTGGCACATTCTGCTTCAGTATGCAGTTTGTTGTTTTCATGGATCTCATTGGAACCGTCGTGTTACCTATCGCCATTTCCCTTACATATGCGCTCATCGTTGGAATTGCGTTGACACCTCCCAAGTCTTTTGAGGAAGCCATCCCATTGATGCTATTGATTGCAGTGCTCGGTCTGCCTGCAGTGCTCATTCTTATCACAACGAGGAAGGTTATCTATGTCTTCTGGATGATGATATATCTCATAGCTCTTCCGATATGGAATTTTGTGCTACCATTATACGCTTTCTGGCATTTTGACGACTTTTCATGGGGTGAAACAAGGTAAAAACAATTCTTTCATGGATTTAACTATGCTAACTACTGAAATCAGGAAAGTAGAGGGTGAAGGAAAAGGTGATGGCCATGGAGGCGGTGGCGGACCCGCGAAAGGCCCGGAAATTCCCATGCGTCGTTGGGAAGACTGGGAGCGATCACGACTTCGCAAACTCAAGCGGGAGGAGCGTCGGCGCAAAGAATTTGAGCGTCTACACCCTACTGGATATGTCACTGGAGATGGAGAGATGCTGAGTGTCCGTGGAGTCGATTCACGAAGTCAGTATGACGGCTCTGATACTGTTTCAATGCTCTCTTCGGATGAGGATCATTGGGGTACTCAAATTGGAGCGTACAACGAGAACAACTCACAATATCCTCCTCCGCCTGTTGGCCTCTTCGTCCCACAAAGCCAACTACAATCTGCGAAAACCGTTGGAGGTGCAGAACTAGAGGCTATGCTAGAGGCAGGCTTTGATGATAGGCCCTCCCCCACCGCTCCTGCCTCCACCTATGCTCCCCGATACCAGCTGTCGGACGGATCCACGACGCAGTTGGCTAATATTAATGGAGACGGATATGCACCTTTGACACGATCGACTTCACCTGGGCTAGGGTCTAATACTCCGAACGTGATTTCCCCAATCTCCCCTACAATCAACCTAAGCGGAAACGGGAGTCCTCCCAGAGTCAGGGGAAGGGAAGGCTCGGGTGAACGTTATGGCCCCTTGGGCCCTTTAGGCCCTGCGACGAGATTTTAAAGACGACGACTGCATTACTTTCATCCTCATGGCCCACCAGTCCCGACATCTAATATCTGATATACCCCCCTTGCATCATCCCCCCGCCATCCTAAACCCGTTGAACTTTGGAATCCTTGGTAGTATTAAATATCAGTCTAATACCAGAGGCATATGTATCCCGACCTGGACTTTGTTGGGATGCCCTACATTACTTTTCATTTTTTTTCCTCGCATTGCATATTTCCTTGTTCTCACTCTTTACCACGCATGACCTGTGAAATATATATCTTTAGAGCGACTTCGAAAATGCCTTAAACAATCTGGGCATTGGCGTGGCTATGCAGCAGCGCCCTGTACTGCCCTGTAGCGCCCTGTCCATACGCGTTTATAATTTGATGATTATTCATGAAACGTTGATTGAATCAAGAATACGACCACCTTCTGCACATCATCACTAAGTATCCTATCCAGCAACTACTACGACTCTCATACTCTACATAAATACCCTTTCCATTCCTCTCTTCAGGATAAACGATATAATATCTTCTCAAGACTGTAAAAGACGCCTTACAACGAACACACGACACGCTTTCACTTGGTTGGACCGCAGTACCATCTGGCCCTCTAAAATACTAACTGAATGGCGGCTGCTAGAGATGCTTTGGTATGACACTTCTTACCTTTGGCCGCGACTGCCTTGCTTATATCCTAGCATACGTAGTGGGCTAGTGGACATGATGAATCTGTGGAAGTTAATCAACGAGCTCTGATTGACAAAGTCCTTGCTCGATACTCCGGGGAATTTACCGTCTTTCGTGAACTTTTACAAAACTCTGACGATGCGCAAGCAACCTCGGCCGAGATTCGTTTCGATACTCAGGGCTTCTTAGATAAGGGAGAGGGACCATCAGAGAGTGGACCGTTCCAGGTGTTACCAGACTTGAAGACTACTGTGGTAAGAACCTTGATATTGAACTGGTTGTGCCCATGCAGGCTCATTGTTTCACAGGTTCACCGATGGTCCTTCAGGAATAATGGAATTATATTTCGCGATGAGGATTGGAATAGACTGAAGAAAATCGGTATGTCAGTTTGACTTGCTTTCGCTGTGTATACCTTATATTCCCCATTAGCTGAGGGAAACCCCGATGAAGAGAAAATTGGTGCCTTTGGCGTCGGTATGTCATGATCATCCGAATTTTGAAAGCCGTGCCAATTTCGGTCTAGGATTCTACAGCCTCTTCTCGGTAACCGAGGAGCCTTTCGTCACTTCTGGTGGTATGCGCCTCTTCATATAGGTATATTCTTACTGTCCTCTGACCACCTCATCAGAACAATGGATGGGTTTCTACTGGAAGGACAAAAAAGATCAAGTACGATTCTCTTCGCCTAGTTGTTATGACCCATCTTACTGTGTTTAGCTGTTTGCACGGCGAGGCCAACTTCCCAGCACTGAAGATGATCCTTCCCCCTGGACCACGTTTGAGATGACCCTTCGAGAACCTGCGCCAATTCCTGTAGCTTTCGACTTTACCAGGTTTCTTACCTCCTCGATTACCTTTATGAATCATCTCTCGGAAGTCAGCCTTTTCTTCGATGACAAGTGTCTAGCACGCTTGAAGAAAACACCTGGTATTCCAAAAGAATTGGGGTTGCCGAAAGGACTGCAGACATCGAGTACTTCGGGCATCATGACGGTCAAAGATATCAAGTGCACACGTAGGTTGCATCCTTAAACTTGCCATTCTGGTTCCGAGCTGACAAAATAAAGCCCTCCACATTCAGGCCGAAGTCATGCAGTGGGTTTATACTTCTGGTTCCGAAAAGAAACGGCCACTGTCGACGTTTTTGAAGCCAAAATCAACAACCGGCTTCTTTTCTTCTCTATTTGGATACGCGGGTAATTCGACACCCCAACGTCAATCTACGCCTCTTCCTGTAAAGGATATAGACCCTCATACAATCAATGAAACAAGCGTTGCCCTTTCAATTTTCTCTGCGGACGTGGATGTACGTTTGAACAAGAAAATTGCAGCAGAGCTGCACAGATCTACGAAGAAGAATCCACCCAACAAGCTGAAGTATGAGCTTATATATGTGAATTGTTATTTTTCTTTTCCATGAGCTAAACTCTGACATATCTGGCTTCAGACCGCCAAAGATGAATACGATGCTAGTAAAAGAGAGGAGGACCAGCAACCGACTACTACAGGAAGCATATTCCAAGGCCTGCGCGCGGATCTTGAAGGGTGAGGATTTAATATTTAGCCACAGATCTCCTGTTGATTCGTCAGTAGGTCTGGTGTAACCCGTATCTTTATTGTCAGTCGAATGTTCAACATCTCCATTCAACACAAGTGACATGATTTCTAGGGACATGCAACCGGACAAACGACGGGCATCGGTGGGCATATGGCTGCTCGATTCATCCCGACTGTAGAGCGAGAGTCAATCGATTTAATGTAAGTGTTCGCGTCCTGCTGTGACAACAGCTCCTCACGTCGCTGCCACAGGGACCGCAATGTAGCGAGTAAGTTTTTATGACATACATTCTGATCAGCCAAGACTTATCCAATTCAGTCTGGAACAAGGAGCTCTTATTCGTTGGAGGATTCCTTGCTCGCGCTGCTTATGAAATGGAGCTTAACTCTATCAGAAGTCATTGGGAGGGAGCTGTACCTCTTGGCCTCCCTGCGACATCAGTTGACGAACAACTAGAAAGTTGGCTGCGCAGTCGCTCATTGCATGCCCTCAAATTTTTCACATTCCATCAATCAACACCTTCACCTGAAGTCTCTTTATACCTCGAAAAGGCATTCTTTGACTGTGGCGGAGCGAATTTTCCACTCATTTCCACTGCTGGCGTCCGAAACGCCTCTGATGTTCGCTTTCCGGACTCGACTTTTTCAGCCTTCCTCAAGCGGCTTCCGGTCCTTCCCGAGGAAATCCTGACCGGTGCTGCAGGCACAATTGCAACTCTCCAAAGTCGAGGTTTAATCAAGAGCATAGGCTTCGAGGATGTTTTAAAGGAGCTTCGTTCTCGCCCTTTGACGGAAGAGGAGATGATTGCGTGCTTAAAATGGTGGATTGCAATGAACAAAGAGGCCTCAAAGTTCCCGCATGCAGCGAGATCACAATTCTTAGGTGCTGCGATACTTTCTACCGGGGAGCCCGGCAGTGACGAAGAGAAAATCGTTTCTCTTAACTCCATTCGAAGCTTTATCAATAATCGATCTGCTTCAGCTGTGATCCCTCTAGATGGTCCACTTCCTGACCACCTTCTCCCATCAAGCATCGCTAAACATTTCCCGCCGGATGACATCACTTCTTCATTTCCTTGGACTGAGCTTACAATCTCAGATTGGCTTGGGCACCTCTGTAGTGCACCTGTCCGCAAGGCTAACGCTGATGTCGATATTACATTGTCGGCAACTTGGGCGGAAAGAGTCTTGATAATTATCGCCAAAGCATGGCCAAATCTACCGGGTACCGCGAAGGCCGAAATCCACTTTCATCTGCGGGCATTAACCTGCATACCAACTACTTCAGGAATGAAGACTCCCGAACAATCATATTTCGCCCAGGCCAATATATTCAATGACTTGCCGGTTGTTACCTTACCATCTGGTAATGCTATAAAAAGTCCATTAGAACGCGTCCTTGTGGCTTTAGGTGTCCGTAAACATGTTGACCTGCAAGTGGTCTTCAACAGGTGATTCCCTCTCCTCTCAACATACAACGTACGTTTTTCTCATTCGTCATATTAGGATGATCAAGACGAACGAATGGACTGTGGCGGACCTAGCAAAGTATTTGGTTTCGGTTCAGTCGACTTTGAGTGCTGAAGAATGGGCGCGACTCAAAATGACGGCTGCCTTTTCCAAAGAAGAACCTTCGAAAGAGGAAGGTCAAAAGGTTACCAGATACCAGGCGCAACAGCTATACGAGCCTGTTGACGTGTTACGGACTCTTGGGTTGCCGATCATGAACTGGGGGAAACAAAGTAAATGGCGAAGCTCGTCAGATGAAGGTTTCAGTTTCGCATAACTCTGCCCTTGTTGATTTTTCTCATTCGTTCAATTTTAGCGAAGTTCTTATTCGAACTAGGATTGCTTCGTTATCCTCCCTTACCCGTATTGATCAATTTATGTGCAAGCGCAGACTCTCAAGTGCGCTCAATCTTTCTGTGAACTTGTCTCTCATACTCAATGGATACGTCAGACCCGAACTATCGCCCTGAAATACCTCTTAGATCATATTGGGACGCATTACAGGGATTATGACCCATTCGACTTTTCCGCTACTGCGTTCATTCCAGCCCTGAAGGATTCCACCCCCTGCTTGGGAACTATCAAAGAGGTTCGCCTATCTTTCACATTCAATGGTGTCCTTGCTGACTTATAACAGGTTTTCTCAACTCCAGATTGGGCAATCATGGGATTTCTAGTAACACCCGTTTCCTTACAAGTCGATGCGATATCAAAACTGAAGATCAAACAACATCCACCCACCTCTATGATCGTAAATCTTCTCGAGCAAACGCCCCCTAAAGATCAAGCAGAGGCCAGGGCTTGGTTCTCTGTGCTTGGAAGCCGAGTGTCAGGTTGGTCATCCTACACGAACCCCCATGTCACTATCTAATGCTACATAGATTTCACGCCTCAGGAGCTTCAGCGAATGTCCCTGCTCAAAATAGTTCCTGTACCTTCTGACGATGGGAAACTACGGTGGCTCGAGCCCTCTCGCTGCTACTTTGGAGGAGATGCACAAGGCAAATTTCACTCCAAACTCTTTGTTTTCGTTAGCTTTGGTCTTCTTGCAAATGGCTTTTTAACGGCCTGTGGCACCAAACATGAGCCAAACGTCGAAGAGGTTGTGCAGATTCTATTGGAAGACCCCCATAGATTTTATGCCTCTGCCGAGGGACACACTCAGTGAGCAGCTCATTGCACAAGGAACAACTCGCTTCAAGGTGATGACTGTTTTGCAATCAGATTCCTCGCGGAGCTACGTAATATAGCAGTGAACTACAAACTCATCAAGTCGACAACTATCGCTCGAATGAAGAAGGCTGCCATCCTATTAGGCTCCAAACGCAAAACTCGCCGGAGTGGTGAAAAAACGGATTCTGACGATTTCGATGAGGATGACTGGGAAATGCAGTATGATCTTCGAAAAGCAGATGAGGTCATCATTGCCGATGACACCCACGCGCTTCAGGCATTCGGAGACTCATTTTTTACTGCCCCTCAGGAGGATATTCTTGAAGGTCAGCATGTTTGATGATCTCGATGAATTTTCAACTAACCGTATCACAGCATTTTACGCTCAATTGGGGTCACGGCGATTGAGTTCGTTGGTGAAAGAAGAGTACCAGTCATCGGCAGAGATAAAGCAGTCGAAGATTGCCGCAGAGACACGTGCATTAATATTGGAGAGACTCCCACTGTTCTTGCATGAGCACAGTCATGCGCGTACTCGTGTTTCATATACATGGCTTACCTCTCCGGTCAATTTTGTTGTTAAAACGTATGGGAAACTTTCGGTCAAGAAGTCGTTGACATTTGGGGAGTTACGCCTTTCACGTCAACAAGACGCATCTGCCGTAGCCTCACGGACAGGAAATACGGGGCCAATTCATCTGTGGATTGCAGGCAATTCGCAGATAGATATGTATGAGTGCGTTGTTTTCCTTCCTAATTCTCCAAATCGATTGTTGTATTAACCTTTGGCTGCAGGGTCGCTATATCACTGAATCGCCTCATTTTCGATTCCCCGAGAGCGAACGATGCTCTTCTGTTCATGACAATTCTTTCGACCGATCTTAAAGCTCTCATGCGGCGAGGATATAATGGTATTGTGACTGCATACAATAAGTTTCTTGAGATACTGAACCGATCGATATATAGTCGATAGAATACTTAGGCAACAGCGAGCTGAGCGTCAGGCAGCTCTTGACAAGGCGAAATTGGAAAGCGCGACGCTTCTCTCAAACCCACCCACACTCAAAGTTGAAAGCCCAACGTCTCCTCCTTCGGCCAGTCCAACAACACCTTTCAGTCCTCCTTCCGCTCCTCCTGTTCCTCTCATATCCAAGCCTCCCAAAGGAAGACAGAATGATGAATCTCTGACCTCAAGTCTGCAGCCACCTCAAACGCCATCTAACCCACCTCCTACGCCATCCAGAAATCCTTTAGCACTTTTCAGGCGGAAGTCGGGCCTTGTCCCACCTCCTGAGCTCTCTCCGCAAATCCCTCCATGGACTTCTAAATCGCCCGTCACACCCAACACAGATTCGCAAGTCACGCCACTTAAAAACATCTGTAAGTCGATTCTAGAAGGGTCAAGGTTTGATTTGACTTCCGCGTATAGCGTCGAATATCAACATGGCTATAAAGGCTTGTCGCCCAGAGTCAGGTAATTTACTTAGAAACAGGCAAGAGATGCGCCAAGTGCGGGAATCCCTTGATGAAGGATACTGTGATGTCTCTGGTCGAGTGGGAGACCTAAATTTGATAGGTAGGAGAATCATTTCCATGTTTTCGTATCTTACCAAGTCTTCCAGGCGAACTGGGCAGTGTCAAAGTCTACTTGGCTCAAGGTCGGCTGTTTCTCTTTGGCTGACCTAGTCCACTACCTAACATTTCGATTCTCGATTCTAGACGTGCCAGATCAGAGTGACTTCCTTGCTAACCAACAGGATCCAATTGCGCGATTCATCAATGTATTGGTGCAACTTGCCAGGGTCTATGACCTTCCTTTGACGAGCATGCACGTCTTCTATGATCTAGGAGGGGGATTGATTGCGTTCAATCGGAACGGTAGTATTTTTGTCAACCTCCGGTATTACTTGGAATGGCGTAAGTTTTGCATGCTCAGTTTGTTTTACTCTTATTTATCTTCTGTCTGATAGACGATGAGGATGTTGTCGTTGAAAAGTTTAACCAGGCCTACATTTCTTGGTGCGGCCACCAATCCGCTTCTCCCGCAATCATCTAATCATGATATTTTTTAGGTACTTCACACTTGCACATGAGATCGCTCATAACCTCGTTCAACCTCACAACTCAGAGCATGAGTTCTACTTTTCTGCAATCTGCGAGAAGTATGTTATGAATTTAGGATCACTTCTGTCCACGTAGATAGATATGTCTTGTATCAATTGGAGATTTATGATAATCGCTTTCCACGTGCCTGATATTTTTCCATTTTGGGATTATTCCGAAGCGACTTGAAATGACATTGGTAGGCTGAATGCACCTTCTTTTCGACCATCAACTGCTTGTGAAGCCCCATAACCACGTCGCCTGCGTCTGGACGTGTCTTTCTATTTATCCCGAGACCCCTCATTGCGCCCCGAGCTTTTGCAGTGTCCACCAGCTTGCAATTGAAGGAGATTCACCACCACTCATTGTTTCATTGAACAAATCCAAAATTTAAAAGGAGTCGCCATCAAACGTACGTGGTGCCTCTGATTCTGCTGCAAGAATCTGACACCTTTCTCGCTTTCTTCTAATGCAGACGAGCAAAGTATGGACGGCTGCAATGTACCAGTCCGCCAACCTGAGGCACAAATACACCCCATCTCCAATGTCAGACGGAAACCACGAATAACTTACAAATCGCCGTGCTCTGGAGATACTGCTTTCATTTTTGGGCCCTTTTCTCTTACGGGCAAAAGCGCATCGTCGTCCTCAACACCGTCACCCATCTCCTTGAAAGTGTCGACCGGCGCCGTCCAAATCGCCTGTACAAGCCCTTCGATGAAGAAGAGAAAATATCCAACGGCCCCTCCCCTTTCCTTATATCATCCTCTCGGTCGACTTGCATCATCACTCCCACCCTTGGACCCCACCAGCGTTGGACTGCCCGTGAGGTCAGATGATACCCTTCACTCATTCGCACGTGCCCGCCGGCCCGCAGTGAAACTACGCGACGGTCAAGACGAACCTATGTTCCCACCTCCTGCTGCGGCCACAAATCCCATAACCGACGTCGAGATCAGAGAGAAGCCCAGCCCTCGAAAAAGGAGAGGTGGTGGCGGCCCAAAAAGAAAACGCCGTGAGGTTGATGATGGTGACGCCACTTACCCCGCAAAACGCACGCGTATACCCAGAGGCACCTCGAATCAACTCGTCGCTGAGGACAAAGTTCCTCTAGAATCTACCATTCCTGAAGTGACTCCTACACCTGAGCCAATGTCTGAGGCGCCGGAGGACAGGCAACCCGAGCGACGATCAAGGAGATCAAGAGGTTCTGCAAAACGTCGAGACTCAAGTGCGAGCGAAGCTTCGAATTCTCCCAGTGCTTTCGTACCTTCTCAAGACAGGGAGCATTCATTGCCAATGGAGGTGGATAAAATGCCTGAACCTGAACCTGAACCTGAACTGGTTGCTCATCCCGTCGATGTCAAAGTTGACGAGAAAGAGGAGGGGGAGTTAAGCGACGACGG
>JABAJT010000012.1:0-20416 GCA_018850275.1 Tephrocybe sp. 9174TJB
TGTGTCATTCTGTCAGTGTCTAGACTTCAAGAGAAGTGCCATGAAGCTCTACTTTCCTCGACTTTCAAAGATTTTCAACTTTTTCCTTGCATTTTATGTCACTATCGCCGTTTTCTACACTACCAACCACTTACTTGTGTCCCCCTTGCATACCGCTCTTTCACTCTTGGTCAACCATTCAATGTCGCCTCACTCCATCTGGGCCGCATTCACCCACTCATCCTCGGACAAGAAACTTCTCAGGAGGGAAGAGGCTCGAAAATACGAATTAGATCCGCGCTTCTTGAAATTTTCTGGCGGCGAGACGAAGTGGGAGTCGACCACACTTGCTTTGGAACATGGTCTTGGGCACGTCGACCCCATATATGTGGATGAAGAATTGATACTATCGAAGGCATTTTCCACTTCAATGAGGCCGAGCAAAATCATACCGTACTTCTATAGGGCGTCAGGCAAGTTCGAACCGGACGACATCACAATCACGACTCTTGTCACCAGCAATCGGTTTGGAGCATTCAGCCAGTTGATTGAACGATATCAGGGTAACTTTCAGATCATTTTGTCATTCTTTCCTATGAAGACTTTACAAAGGTCCGATTTCGGTCACGATCCATGTCGCGAACACTACGAGCGAGATTCGAAGCGTTGTGCGGACACTCGACTCCCTCTACTATACTTCTCCCAGCATGTCAACCTACGTTGACGTACATCTTGTCATCGACTCTTTCGACCGCCAATTCAACACATGGCGTAATATTGCTCGCCTGTTTGCTCGTACCGACTTCATCATGATGTTGGATATCGATTTCTATCTCTGCACTGACTTTCGCACTTTCATAAGGAAGACATGGCATGTCATGGACAAACTTCGGGGAGGAAAAGCTGCTTTTGTTGTTCCAGCCTTTGAGTATACCAAATACGCTGACGGTCTGGACTCATCTGTTTTCCCAAAAGACAAACGGGTTTGCTCAGGCGCATAAAACTCATGGCTGCTCACTCACGGCAACATAGGAATTGTTAAATCTTGTGAAGTCGAAACGTATCGGAATGTTTCATGCTTCCTGGATCCCCGGGCACAACAGCACAGACTACAAAAAGTTTTATTCAGCACCACATGGAGACGTCTACGAGGTCACGCAATACACCTCTGCATACGAACCGTATGTCATCATGAAAAGAGAAGGCCCGCCGTGGTAATTGGCACCTCCTCTGCATGGGCTCGCGTTCACGTTCGCATACTCTCAGGTGCGATGATAGATTCATTGGGTATGGTGGAAATAAAGCCGCCTGTCTTTTTGAGACGTTCATCTCCGGGATTTCTTACTTCGTCCTGGCCGATCATTTCATTATTCATCAAAGTCACCGATACGAAGAACTGATTCGAAAGAATGAGGCATATTTCACTTCACTGATCGCCCACCGTTTGAAAAGCTGACAGTTCATAGAGAAAATACAACCGGAAGCTTTTCGCCGAGTTTAAGGACGAGATTTGTTTCCGGTCCCTCTCCACCATTATCTTGTACCCCCTTATCACACTCATCCCATACCCATCTCTAGATACCTCAAAATGTATCAAGACCGCGGACTCCTGAACTCAACCCAGAGCTCGAATGCCCTGCGAGAGTGTCGTAAACAACATGTGAGGCTTCCAGAGCCATCATCCTCCAAGAAAATTTCGGCACGCGGCGTTTCCGGCGGTCAGTTTTGACCAGACGTTTATGATTAAATGCTATAGCTTCGCACGAAATGTGACTTTGTTGGTCACTTCCATCATGTATGTCCCATAACGTGAACATTGTTCCCCGTGTATTTTATTTCTTTGCAATTCCAAATGCTTGGCGGTCGAGTTTCCAAACCATTTATTGTAATGTTTAACATATGAACAATCCGTTAGGGGGGAAAACACTCCGGCCCCGGCCTCCGGAAGAGCGGACCGGAACATTTGCCCCTAGACTCACATAAATCGAAATTCGGTGGTGATTAGTTTTTACGAATTCCATCGATCTTCTCTTCGCACCCATCGTCAGTCTCGTCGCCGATATTTACATCAGATCTGCTTAGGTCCTCGTTGCAAGTAGGCCTACAGCAACCACTTGCAAGTTGCCCTGATCTTACTGATGCGTTTTTCCGGGCTTCAACAGACTATGACACATAAAGTACTCATCTGCGGTAAGGAAGTTCATACGCCATTGATTGTCTCTTATAGGCTTTCACAAAGGTCGCATTGTATGGGCGCACACCGATGTTCAGCAGCTACTAGGTGACATAGCGGAAGTAGTGGTAAATACCGATCATTTCCTATATTTTGTAGTATTCACGTCCTGATCACAGTACCTTGATTCGAAAAATCGATCAGAGTTTCTAGCTGCATTCCAGCCTGGAGGGAAATACTCCGATGTTGAAGGGATCTACAGAGAGAACGGATCAGCAGACATTATCGGCGTGTTTGATAAGGAGATCATTAACGGACTCTCCCCCAGTGTCAAATGGATTGCACACAATGGTGCTGGATACGACCCCGTTGACGTTCACGCATGCATAGAACGAGGTGCGCATCAACATCCTATCAAGTTATCTATTCTATAAAGTGACTTATCTAACTCCTCATTTAGGAATTTACCTTTCCAATACCCCCGGCGCTGTAGACGACGCCACCGCCACCACCGCTCTCTACCTTCTCATTTCGACGCTCCGCCAATATGCAATTGCCGAGCGATCCTTGCGCGCGGGACAGTGGAAGCCAACTGGTCTCTCAAGCAAGACTCACGATATCACTGGACGTACACTCGCTATTTTAGGCCTTGGCGGTATTGGACTGCGCTTCGCAGAGCTTGCTCGCGCGTTTCCCATGCGTATCATTTATCATTCTCGCAAAAAAGTGCAGGATGCGCCAGAATGGTGTGAATATTTTGAGAACGTGGACGAGATGCTTGCCCAGGCGGATGTGCTCAGTGTTCATGTACCTTTACGCGCAGAGACGGTTGGCTTCGTTGGGGAGAAGATGATTCGCACTTTGAAGCCTGGCTCTATTATCATCAACACCGCTCGCGGGAAGGTCATTGATGAGGAGGCTATGATTCGAGCTCTGGAAGACGGGCATGTGAGTGAAGTTCTTCCAATCATTCCTGAAGGTTGACACGTTGGTGACAATTCCTTCCCCAACCTAGCTTGCCTCTGTTGGCCTTGATGTTTTCCCCAATGAACCCGAGGTTAACCCTCGGCTGCTTGAGTTCCCTAATATTACACTCCTGCCACATATGGGTACCGAGAATCAGGATTCGCAACGCAAGATGGAGGTCCGTGCTTTGCAGAATCTGAGGGAATACTTTACTAGTGGGATGGGCAAGGATCTTGTTTTGGAGTGGAAGAATGTTAAAAGGCCTAGCTTGTAAGCACCGTTCTTGTTCACCAATCAACACATAGTATATACCAGGAAAAATACACAAACAATGGGAGCTCTCTTAGTATGTCTTGATATTCAACCAGGGACTCTCGACAGGGTAGCAGCCGCGTTTCTC
Source organism: Tephrocybe sp. 9174TJB (assembly GCA_018850275.1). Taxonomy (NCBI): domain Eukaryota; kingdom Fungi; phylum Basidiomycota; class Agaricomycetes; order Agaricales; family Lyophyllaceae; genus Tephrocybe; species Tephrocybe sp. 9174TJB. Next base: position 3,519 of record JABAJT010000012.1, read on the forward strand.
CTCCTACCAGGGGCTTCGAATTCTTCACATCACCAGGTGACAACTAGAGAAAAATTACAGGCGGCATCCTCGAGGTTCGAAATCTACACATTTGATACTCGTGGCTGCCGCAGGAACTTGACTAAGACCACTCACCATGTCCGTAAATACCAGGCCTAGCGTCATTGAGCAAAGTGCTCGCCAGTCGACCACCAAACATGATACAAGGAAATTAGTAGGAGAAATGCAAGGCAGCTTGAATGGACTGTACGTATCTTGAATCCGGTAGAGCGTTTTCAAACTGACGATGCGAGGAAAGGGAGAAAAGTCTTGACACTCTTAACCAGCAGTCAAGTGCCTTCAACGATGCGTGCATTGGCACGTTGAACATGGTAAGCGTCCAGGACAGAACAGTCACAATATGTAGCGAATTGTCGACTGCTCTTCTGGTAGGATAGAAATGCCGCACTGCAGGACTTATATACCCGTTTGCGCAACCATTGGAAGGCTCAAGACCGTCTAATCAGTGACGCAAAAAAGACAATTCGACGGGACTTCAAGGAGATCGTCGCAGATCGTTTAAGGTCTGTCTGTTTATGGCTTCTATAACGATGTGGAGTTCTCATTTTTTAACTCGCTTTGTGGGAAGAGAGGATATATCTGCGCGCATAAAAAGCGAGATTTCAGCCCAAGTCAATGACCAGGTGAACATACAGATTCGGGAATACATACCAGTGCCTCTGGACCAACAGGTGGCCGACAATAAGAGGCAGATTTCCGATATCAAGGTTGCTCTTTTTAACTCGTCAGTGGCAAAGACCGTCGATCTACAGTGTACCGCCTGACCTACTTCGGTGTGTTAGTGAAGCAAGAGCAAGAAATTCGGCGCTCGAGGCCACAAATCTAGACGAGCCGCTGATGCCCATACTGAAACTCGACGGAAGCCGTAGCCAGCTATATCCTGCCGACATACGGTCCCTCCTCTCATATGATCGTAAGTGCTTTGGGTTGACCGCAGAGAATCACCTATGAACCCTTCAATCAGTTGATATGGCCAAGAAGCTATTGACAGAGTTCACGATCGAAGCAGATGACATTCTCGAGGTCAACCACGAACGGTTCATGCGACACATAGGTTCCGTTTTGGCTACTTGATGACATTACGCTTAAGACTAACAAACGGGTAGGAATACGGAACGTTCGAGCGGTAGCAGGATATTAGCTATCAATTGTCTGTGATGGAGTGGCATGCGTAGTAAAACTATTACCAAGTATACTAGGCGTATATGATTCTATTAACTGTGGGAAAACACAAATTTGATACACTTGCAACTAAACCTGTACTTTGAAATGGTAAACGACTTTCTCATCTCGTTGAAAATAAACCATTGACCGGCTGTCTAGGAAGAAAGTCCACCTCTAGAACAAGTTACACTTGCGTATCAAAAATTTACTCACACCGAACTCGTCCTGTTTCTCAAAGTTCGCAACCTGCCTACTACGGGATCCGATGCGGACCTTGCCTCTCGTCTTGCCCATCACGACATCCACACTTATCACTTCCCATCGACGCCAACCGAACCTCAACAGAAGCTACTACAGACGTCCAAGTTTCGAAAGTCCAGTCGTCTTCCTGGCCTCCCTACAGAGATTTTAGCAGATATTCTGGATTTCGTTGGGGATTGGGAACTTGCCAAGGCAGTAGGAGTGCACACCAACCTTCCACAGCCAATAGAATGGTCTCGCGCATCATGCACCGATTATGCAATGCTTACTGGCCAGGTGCCACTTATTCGCGCCTCAGATCCATGCTTACACCCACCCACCAAAGTCGGAGCAGTCCTAGCAATCCGGCTTGGCTACGTCAATGTTCTTGAGTACTTTCTTTCTGCTCATCACTCCATTTTCCTATCCATATTCAAAGACGATCTAATCCCAATAAAGGCTTCGAGGCATGGACGAACCGACGTCCTTTCATGGTGGAAGCATGGATTTGAACATCATCCACATCTGATACCCCCACCATCGCCAGGATCGGTAGGAGAAGCCATAGATGGAGCATCTCGTAACGGTCAGGTCGTCTCCCTCGATTGGTGGGCAAACTGGGGGCGACCGATGGAATACAGCGAAGCCGCACTGGAGCAGGCGAGTGCAAAGAACCGGATCATCGTCCTTGATTGGTGGTTACGACAACACAAATTGACTGGCCTCTCTCTCAAACTTGGGCGCGTCATGGACATGGCGAGTACCGCGGGCAATGTGGAGGCCCTGGAGTGGTGGGCCGCCTCGCGACTTGAGCCGAAATACGATCAACATGCAATGCAGCACGCAAGCTGTCATGGAAAAGTTGAGGTTCTCGAGTGGTGGTTGCGGAGTGGACTTCAAGTCAAGTTTGACCAAGACGCTTTGACGGGTGCATCGAGGCACAATCGCCCTGAAGTTCTGGAATGGTGGAAAAAGTCTGGTCTCCCGATACAGTTTCGGATGTGTGATATCGAGGAAGCGTTAGAGGACGCGATTGGAGGCGGTGCGGAAGCCCGTGCTTGGTGGAACAAGGAGGGAGTCGACTTCAACGCCAATGACAAGGAGTGGATGAAGTTGCAGTATCTCAATTGACCGAATATTTCTTGTAAGTTCTTGCTTTGAAGAATTTGTTATGTATGTTTACTTTCCTACAATATTTTATATATACACAATTAGCTTTATGCCTGTTACCAACGCTCCCAATCCTTTGATCCTCTCAAGCACATTCACCATTGGAGAACATCTTCCACCGAAACCAGCTTCGTCGATTTTACGGGTCTGTCCTGCTTGGGACAGCGAGAAGGATCTAGTAACCAGCGGTGAATTGTACCTGGCCTCTGAGCCGTGTACACTCTCATCCCAGCTAGAAGGCGAGAGCGATGATGAGCCAGTGGGCACTCGAAGCTGATCAAATTCGTCATCATCTCGAAAGGGATGCCCCGCACCCAAGCAGGCAATCCATCTGGACCATCGCCTCCGTCGTCGTCAAGCCACATCGTGAGGTGTGTAAGTCGTGCGAGATAGGCTACTCCACCCTGAGAGTTCTTCAAAGAGTTCCACCTCCACGAACTCCCGAAGAAAACGGCATGCCGGGCATTCCAGGATTCCATGTAGGGGTCGGCCTCAAAATTGTGGTGCTCCAGAGCATAGTCGAGTACGTGGAGGCTGTGGTTTCCTATCCCCAGCACCTCAGCATTCCTCATGACCAAAGGAAGCCCCCCATAATCTATCCATTCATTATTTGTCATTCCTGGCAGATTGATGTTCTCTGAAGTTGCCCAGAACCTACGTACGTGAGGGACGTGGCTAAATCCACCACCGCGCAGAGGCTGCTCTCCAAGAAACATCTCTTGACAGAGGAGGAGAAGATGATCGTGAGATGTGAGGATCATGGTGTCTACCCGGAGGCCTGGCATGGCCGAACCAGTACTGAGCGCTGCAATGTTAGCAGCGGACAACTTCAATAAGGGATCGATGGAACGTGTAGCATCGATGATGCGATGAGCCGTTTCGCTGATTTCTGAGGAAGAACACATCGCTTTGAGGGTTCGAGCAATTGTTGGAACCTGTGATGCCATACATGCCATTTTCCTCAGTGCTTTTATATTCTTCAGATGAGGATTACAGTAATTACTCCATGATCGAGTGACTCTTGCTGAACCTACTATTAGGTGTGTGATGTGACTAGTACTAGTAATGTCTGTCTCATCACTTCAAGGTTCAAGTCGTAGCTCTAATGTGGCATGTACAGATTGGCGGCGACCTGGAACGGAAATTGCCGTTAAGCTTAAAGTCTGGACATATCTACCAAGACATCTCAACGGTGAACTGATATCAGTAAACGTGGCGCATATTTACAACTCATTACAAGAAAAAGTCAATCATCGACTATCATCGATCGATCTTCCGACCACAGCAAAGCAAGAAGAATCCTTACCTTGTCTAGTACGTAGTTAGACCCTCGTGTGGATAACATGCCTGAAAGTCGTGGCTTATGACTCAGAGCGCTATACCTGATGTCACTTAGCCAGCTTTATCCACGACGGGTGCTTGGATTATCGTGAACGTTGCCTGCTAATCATGACCTGGACGCCCTGTACCCTTCATCGATAAGATCATCTTGCTGATAATCTTGTGGTGTCAGTGGCTTGCATGCTGGCAGTGGGCGGCGGTGGCTTAGGCTCATGGTGTATGAACATAGCCTCCGATACGGATTTTGCTCGTTCTGGTCGATTTCGAAAACAAATTGCCCTTTTGTGGGATCGTGAAAAAGATTGGCTATCCACGATCGGTAAAGTAAGAGAGCGTCTATTATACATCGACGCGTGTTCCACAGCCACTAACAGCGTCTGTGGGCCTACAGATGTTATTGCCCTTAAAAAGATGGCGAGGGGCCATGCAACTACTCACTCATCTCTGCTGCTTTGCCATCATCCCCGAAGGCCCCAAGCATAATGTCGTACTATGCTTCTCCATCCTTCAATGAGACCCCTGTCGGGTCGTATGCATCAAACTTGCTACAGGATGGCCGATTCTCTCAGCGATACTATCAATCTAGTAGCCTCGCTTCTGCTCTTACGCCCGTCGCCTCGAATTCTGAAGAATCAAGGTAAAGAGATCTAGCATGACATCTTTCTACTTTAGTTGACTCACCAATGCGTTTGTGTTTCAAGGACCTCCATGTGGCCACAGCAAACTTTGGAAGCGGGGTACGCTCAGGACCATAAAGGATGGTACGCAGAACATCGTATTCACTCCCAAGCCATTCCTCGGAGCGCGAGTGTCATGCCTGAACGACGCATGGTAAGTGTTGTGGAACTTGACTAGCTTGACTTGCTACAGTCCTGATCAGCGGCCAGAATTCCTGGAACTTGTCCTCTGGACTGAATGGTGGGCTTGGGGGAAATCCCCTGTCACCTGACTGTGGTCCAAGGCGTGCTGCGACCCCGGGCCCCTCGGAACTGTACCAACCTCCGCAACAGCGACACATCTCCTCCAGCAAGCTCCGCGAGCCACTGAATGTGCACGGTGCAGACCCGTACTATTTTGAACCTACCCAGGAACAACTATATCCGCGGTCATTTACCAACGCCCATGCGCCACCCCCCAACTACATCCCAGAATCTTCGAATCACCATATTACCGACAGATATAGGCCAATTTATAGCGAATCTCCCTCATCGCCAAACTTTCCCATTGTAGAGGCGGAAGACCAAGACGGGCCGACTATCCATTGTCCTCATTCGTGGTGCAAGTCGACTTTTACGCGCACAAACGATCTGACTCGGCATCTTGCTACCGCTTCTATACACAAGCAATCAGCACCTGTCGATCCCTCAAAGGTTTGCCGTATGTGTGGAGAGGTGTTCTCGCGGTCCGATGCACGCAATCGACATGAAATAAAGCGTTCGTGCGGGAGGAAGAAGCCTCGCGTGCCTAAAAACGTTTAATGCAGAACTCCTCGAGTTGTAGGAGTTATGCATTGATCACCAGAAAAGTATAAAAAGACGTGTGATGGCGGTGTCATCCTCCATGACCTCATTCAGTCCGCATATGCGGTACGCCTGAAGGCATTCGTATTACATTCAAGTTCGACCTTTGTGCGGGCAAATAATACTTAATTTAATGTTTGTATACCATTTAGATACCTAGACGGTTTAGTTTTAAGTTTAGGGAAATACAAATGGATTGAAGTAGCCAGCAATGTTTACAGACCGATGATGATATAGGAGCGACGAAAACAATAGTTCATACATTATGCAATGAAGTTACAAGGATCAAGCTTCTAAGTCGCGCTCGTGAAGATGCCTGGGGATATTGGCGTGAGTTCACAATCACTGAAGTAGAAAACCAAGCTCTTACTGGCCAAGAACTTTATTCATTTTGAACATGTCAATCTTGTCGACTCCGAATACGGCGCGAAGAGCGGGATCGCACATGATTTCGCGTCTGTTACTGGGATTTTGAAGTTCGTTATCCTTAATGTGGACCCAAAGTTGCTTGACCACCTGTGGTCTAGAGAGTTTATCGACTTTGAGCAAACCCGCCAGAGGTTCGCTGCAGAATGTTAGCAATTAAGCGGAACAATTGTTTGAATCCCACCTTAGGATATATTCCTTCGCGAAACCGCCTTTTGCACCACCTCCGCCACCTCCACTAGATGATTTCGATTTCTTTTTTGCTTTGCTCGTCTTCTCGCCGCCACTGTTGTCGTCGTCGGAATCCACGGTCTCGGCACTCTTCTTCGCTCTTCCACCTCTCTTAGCGGCGCCATTGGTGCTCCCACGTGCTTTGGTCGGTTTGGCGGATGTTCGTCGGGAACGACCGTTGAGTTCGTCAGACAGTTGGCGTGCGAGCTCTGCATCGCTGAGCTCGCTCTTGGAAGCCTTCTTTGCTTTCTTGGGCAAAGGTGCTTCCTCAGGCTCAGCATCTTCTGCTTCTTCCTCGCCAAGCTCCTCTTCGTAATGATCCTGTTTCCGTTTTCGCGATTCCGGTTCCTCAACCCCCTCCTCCGCGTCGTTTCCCGAGACCGTGTTTACAGTCTCAAATATCCTCCCAATGATGACATCAATTTCTTTCTTGTGTTCGCGAAGGAACTCTGGGGTTATAGATGGGTCTTCTCTGCTTAATTGACGACGTACACTCTTGGCGCTGATAGTGGTCAAGTCAGTGTTCGGAGCAGACAAAATTCTATGAATTGGGCCTTCAAGGGCGTCGAAATCGAAAGCGAAAGCCATATTTACGAGAAGGGAAGCGGGTGGGGAGCGGACGAGCTGGTGGGTCCAAAGGCCTATCGGCGGTTGTGGCGAAGTTGATGCGCGGCCGTAAACTTGAAAGAACCGCGTTCTGTGATAATGGGCACGTGACACAACATGCCCCTAATACTAGTAGGAGAGCAGCCAGCATAACATATTTTGCTCCAATATTGCGAGTCATCACTAAACAAGCCTATAGCTATGCACATTCATGGTTACATTCAGCTGCAGGGATTTTTGTATAGACTGCCCTGTGGATCTGAAACTAATAAGACTATTTCCAAGAGAGTCGCTGCTCAACGTCAATTTTGGACTTTCCGCTCAACGAAGTGTCCAATTGAGCTCCATGCCAATTCATTCCTCTACGTAACACTGATGTCAGTGTCAACTACCTGATCATGACATTATCGATGGAACAGTCAGGCGAGTTATGTGAACCATTTCCCTCCATCTCACAAGAAGTCCGTGCAATCAAACTTACATATTCACTAGTTCTCTACTGGAGGAACAATGGAGGAACCGTAAAATTGGATTTTGGCTGAACCAACTTCGGTATTGCCTGAGTTTCAGGGTGTCCATTACATCCACAGACACGTTGCTCTGCACATTTCGTCGCGCAAGTGTTACAATGAGTACTAGTGTACTAAATCACCGGAAGATCGCCCAATCCTGCCTCGCGGGATCGCCTGGTGGTGGAAAGACCCCTCGATCAACAGGGCGCTGTTGCTCCTGCTGGTTCTCGTTTTGGTCGCGCCTCATCCTGTCCACAATGCGTGTCCGGACATACAAAAGGACAGATATCAAGAGGCAAAGGAAGACAAGAAGAAACGTTTCTCGAAGGTCGTCGAAATGTTCTTCGCGGTTTCCCCGAAGGGCACCCTCGAAATAGTCTTCAGGGCCGAAATCGGTGTCTCGGTCTTGTTCAGCATTTCTACGGTCTCGCGCCCACTGACATCAAAGTGAATAGATGGACAACAATCTTCATTAAATAACAGCATACCTGGATAGGGTCTTCTTCACCAAGTGGTACTGGCGGTTGCTGGCCGTTTCGGCGTTTATGGAATTCCTCTTTTGCCCTCCCAAGGTACCAGGGACCATCCTCCTCCTCGTATTCACGTCTATCGTCAATTTCGGGAGCGGTTTCTGGCTGTTGGCCATCCAATTGTCGCTCAGGAGTGGTCAGTTGAGGGGAAGCATCTGTGACTGTGGCTTTGATCAGAAATGGCCACATCAGCTTAAACAGTAGGCCGTACCAAATTCCTCTTCGGATGACCAGATGCTAAGACCTCCTTTACCTCCCATAAGGCTATGCCACATGCTTCGTAAATAGAGTTTGCCAAGGGAGAGTATGACAGGTAAGTATGCTTCAGTATTGGTCTCTAATGCAAGATCGTAATGTCTCTTGGCCAGATGGAAGTCCTTTATTACACAGGTCAGGTCAGCAGCGGTCACCGAGTCAGGAAAGTGGCCCACCTGTGGTACGCCGATGCCGTTTTCATACATCCATCCCAGGTTCCACATGGCGAGTGCACTCATCTGGGTATCCGCAGCGGATTGGTAGTATCTCGCTGCCTTTTCCAACCGTGTGGATTCTTCTTCTTCTGGGACGCCGAGTCCATGGTAGTAGTAATCGCCTACCTTGACGAGGGCGTCGATATCGCGTTGGGTAGCGGCGCGGATCCATTGCGTCAACGCTAAGCGGGCAGTATCATTCGAAGGCGTCATAGGTGAGAAACGTGTGAGACGTAGGATACTCTTGTCTGGAGGCCGTATTAAGCCAATGCACGGTACATTTGGATTGTAACCAACCTTGATCCAAAATAAAAGCAAGATTATTCTGAGCCACCTCGGAACCTCGCTCAGCCGCAATCCACCATTTCAAAATCGCATTCTCTTTGCCGAAAGGTGACATCCACGCAATTTCAGCTTCACGAAGCAAATCTTCATCCCAGCTACCACGTTCAGAGACGAGTTTATGGAAGGAGACTGCCATTGCACAGGAACTGGATACGAGATGCGGCAGTACGCCGGGGGTTTGCGCTTGATTAAATGCGATGGCTCCCAGGTAATAATATGCCTCAAGAGGCGACCCGCAACGAACAGCAGACTCAAAGAATTTGGTAGCATGTACTAGTTCGCCGCGATCTGAAAGTCGATAAGGCTACAAGGCGGATAAGATCAGACATATGTACTCGCCGTAGTGATATCTCCCGAGGTTCACATGAGCTTCTGCGAGTTCTTGTTCAGCCGCAATCGTGAAAAAAGCAAGCGCCTTTTTGAGATCGGGTTTGCTCCTCGGACTCAACCCATCCCGATATATGATTCCCAGGCCGTTTTGGCTTTCTCGATCGCCGTGCTCGGCTCCTCGCTCGAACCATAATTTCGCCATGGCGGGATCAGCTTTGACTCCTTCTCCTCTGAGATACATGCGGCCTAGATAGCCGGCGCTAGCAGCTGCATGTCCTATTGGTGCGTCGTCTCTGTGAGGGGCGGGTTTGTGGTACAAGTTTGGAGGATCGCGGGGCCACACTTGGCGCGCTATTTGCAGGAAATAGTGCCGTGCATATGCGTAGTTGCGTGGGATGGCGCCAACACCCTCACTACCAGATCCAATTCCACCGGGGCTTCCATAGATACTGCCCTGATAGAATATTTTGCCCAGCCGGTAGGAAAAATCAATCTCGCCACGGTCAGCGTTGAACTGTGAGGGTGGTGAGCGTTCATTTACAAGCTCTATGCAAGGGACCTACAAGATAATACTCTAAAACGTCTTCCCAGGTCTCCCCAGCGTCACGGGCCAGTCCTGCTTTAATCGCAGGCTTCCCTGCGTTAAGTCCCGTTGAGGCAACACTGGCACCAGGTCCAAAAACCCCACCGACAAGGTCAGACAATCGAGTTGGGGTTTGAGGAAGAGTCCTTCCTCCTGGAGGGCCAGATCTAAGCTTTGCGAGGACTGCAAGCATGTCAGGTTCTCAGAACTATTTATTAACGCTACACTCACCCTGCTCAGAAGCTGATTCATACCACACTGATGCTCGTTCGCAGCTCTTCTCTGTTCCTATGCCACTCCAGTAACGATATCCAAGGGCCATTTGCGCACCCCTATGGCCACCATTGGCAGCGAAGGTATAATAGAGCTGAGCTTTAGCCTGGTCCACTGGAACAACATTGCCATATCCCGTGCCGTGAAAGAAGGCGACGTATGACTGCGAAGTAGCATTTCCTGTTTGACGAGCGTGGTAGAGGAAACCCTGGTACGCTGCAGCAGCATCAGATACAAAGTGGTGCGTTGGGGGGAGCTGTCTCTTCGACGTGAGATATGATACAATAGAAAGGTGGTGAGTACTCACCAGATAAAGATGGGCAAGGGTATAGATTGCGTCTAAGTTTCCCAGTTCCGCAGAGTGTTCTAGCAAATCAACCACCTTGATAGCTTTGCCCCGCTGCTCCTCATCTTGTTTTCTGGAGTGTACACCATCCTTGGTCAAACCGTCAGAAAGCCTACGAATCGTATAGTGGTGTAGTTTGACGGCAATACGCATAGCACTCCCAATGGGTCCTTGGCCCTGTATGCTCGGAAGTAGGCTGGATAGAAGAGACTTTGTGTTAGAGCTTCTAGCTACTGCAGAAGGGTCGAAAGTGTGTATTGGGGGATGTGCGGTCAGGGTAGCCAAGGTAGCTAAAGCCTGTTTGTATGCTCGAGCAGCTAACATAGAGTCAGAGTTCCGTGGAAATGGCAGTAGCATGTACGCACCTTCCACACTTTGGTCAAAGGCTACATTTGAGGCGTCAGTGGCGCTGGTTGCAGTATTGTCGTTCACAGCGCTTGAGGGAGAGTCAAGAGACGCAATATTTGGTTCGGCAGGGTCTGGTGTCTAAGTACCGATTAACTTTGGCAAGCCGAGGGAAGCAGTGATTAAGAAAGTTTACAGATGATGAGCTCGCTGCAGTCGAGAGCACAATAAGCCCAAAAGCCAACCACGTCGCTTTCCTAGAGCACGTCTTTCGGGACTTCATCTTCGAAAATAATAGAATTAGAGAAAGCAAGTCATGCAACTCGGAGGAAGTCCAGGATGAGTTCACAAATAGTAATATGCTGACACTCCCTCGAAGCAACACGACTTCAATACACGTCGTCGGTCACGTGTTAACATAATACTCATCTTATCAGATAACTTTAAGTAGCGAAATTATTTGATTTAAGGATAATTGATAACTGAGGTCCATTTCATCCCTACTATTTATCGTTCCGTCTTATAAACCGTGGAAGCCAGGTCAACCATTTAAGGTCTACGCATGCAAGAGAAGCTTTAGGAATAGTTGATAGGAGCATGCAGATCACATACATGACCAGAAATGACCCGTGTACTGAAGCCTGGAGGCACATGTGAGGATATTGAACAAGACGCAACCTCCTCCACCAATTGTATTCTCTTCGCAGTGGGAAGGAAGGCTGCCGAATCCCGCAGATAAATCCATAGTGACTCGTGCAATGGGTATGATGTAAGAAGGGAAAGTGCGTGCTCCACCAAAGATTGAGCCCATCCCTTAGATGGTCGCGATGTAGCCTGTAAGGGTGGAGAGTTGGATTCAAGATCATCTAGGAGCATTCCTAAACAACAAAGGCGAAAGACTGCCGAATGATCAGAGACGTGGTGCTCAACCCAATATCTCAAGGCGTCTAACTCTTGTGTCAACGCATCAAGATAGATATTAGGGGAATCGTGAAAGACCAGCAACGCTCTGTCGATGGTATCCACAACAAAATGCCAATGTGTCCATGCGTGATAATTGCGAGGATGTGATTCGCAAGCGCTTCGAATGACTGATAACTCGCGGGCTATGACGCTAGGAGGGAGATTTGGAAGCAGTTCCATATCAATCGATGTCCATTTCCTAGTGGGATCGCAGGTGCCAAGAGGGAGGCGCTCTTTATAGACGCGATTCAACAGCCATCGACGATGATCCCAAAGGATGGATTCCTTTGCACATGCGCTCGATCCTCGGAAGAGCACTTGGATGAAACCCAGTTCCATCTCGGGGTCGATGTCACCGCTTTGGACAAAACACTTCCGAGCATTTAACGCGGTTTTGTGGGCTGGATTTGTGAGAAGAATTGTACACGTTGACGCCTTGCACAGTTCTGGCACGGATCTTGAAGACTTGAACAACGCAATTGCGGCAAGGTAAAGTTTATAAAGGACCTTGCTCGGAATTCCAAGATTGCCATCGGAGAACAAGAAGGGGAAATCAGGGGTTAGCTGTCGGTCGCCTTTGACTAAAATCACCCCTTTCCAGTCTTCGAGATCACCTGGAAGTATTTCGATAGATGCTCTAGAAAGTTGTTTGTGAACATTGAACCGAAAGCAGATGAAGACATGATCCATAGCATACAGAGGTGAACATAAAATGTGCGATAATTCACGAAGAACCCGGATCCATCTTTCTTGTTCCATTAGTAGAATGTTTTAGATATGCATGGGTCTATGGGATGACGATGTTGGCATCGAGTCTCGAAAGTGGTGTAATTCTTTGGCCGTGGAAATACTTCCAAATATTTCCTCTCCGTGACACCAAACACCCTTGCTTATGCAGTGGGCTGGTTTTCTACGCCGTCACACCTGCAAGCGTTTCCCTTCACCTTCCTACAGTCAAGTTCGGTCAATAAGCTTTAGAAACAGGCGTTTCATGACGGCAAAACCCCTTGGATACCACGATGGGCCTCTTGTCTGGATTGACTGCGAAATGACTGGGCTCAATGCACGCACGGATAAAATACTGGAAATTGCGGTACGTCGATTTTTCTAGCGTCCTGATCCATAGTGAAGTATTTTAGGTCATAATCACCGACGGAAACCTGAAACCAGTCGATGAGGGCATCGAATATGTCATTCGGACTGACAAGGCTGTTTTGGATGAGTTAGTGCCATTCCGTACAGTCATGGGTGTTCAACGCGTCAACAACGTGGCTTCATTTTCAGAATGGGTGAATGGTGCACAAAGCAGCATGGAGAGGTACGTCTTTCTGCTGTTCTAGAGGTTCGCCATCTGAAAGGAAGTTGCTGTACAGTCTGGTCTGACTCAGGCTTGCCTGACCTCGCCTCACTCGCACGACTCCGTGTACAACTCTGTTCTAGCTTACATCAAGCAATGGATACCCCAGCAAAGTACTGCATGTCTCGCTGGCAGCTCTATCCATGCCGACCGAGCATTCTTGGAGGTGTCGATGCCTCTAGTTGTTGAATGGCTACATTATCGGTCTCTCTTGTTATTTTGACTGTTAAACAAAATCAACTGATATACATTTACTTCATATAGCGTTGTAGGTACGTAAATTGCTTTGTGATCGACGACACGCTTGATAGCTTGGATATTTATGCTCTTAGATGTCTCTTCAATCAAGGTTTGCTTTTGCTTTTGCCGTCAATAAATCATATTATATTTCATCGTGATCCGTAATCAGGAACTTTCCCGAAGATGGTATCCTCGACGAGGTGGTATACCGGGTTTGAAAGGAGAAAGCAGCCACAGGTAAGGATGTCTTCCATAGTCGTTAAGAAAGGTCTAGAAGCTCACTCGGTTGCACATAGAGCTTTGGATGATATTCGTGGCTCAATCACTGGTACTACTTGCGTAACCCATGTTTTTATCCACTCTGACTAATTCTTCCCAAGAGCTGAAGTGGTATAGGAAGAATCTCTTTATTTCTTCTCCATCTTCTTCGCCGCCCAGTGAAGAGTGATTCTAAAGGGACATGATAGGACATAGGAGGTCGTACAACTGTTGGTCAGCTCTATCAGTTTGCTAATGAAACCATGTTGAGAGTACTGATGCAGGTAATACATTAATAGTGTGATACAATTTCCTGTTCCCGTCGACTGGCAAGTTGCAATGAATCATTCATTGCATGTAGATGCCAGACCCGATAATAAAAGCTTGATAAGGATATGTGATCAAGTGGTGCCGAGAGTGGGTGTTGCGGGGATGCGACATCGCATCCAGGTGGTATGCGCATGACATCAGAAATCCCACAAGGTGCCCTGGGTATACAAGATGGTTAACGCGCGGCAATTGGAGCATACACAATGACATACGAAAGCAGGTATACCAGCTTCCTTACAACCTTCCATCATCTCCTTGTTTCCCTGATAATTCGATGTTATGAACACGACCTCGGCTCCCCATGAGACATAAGTCTCTTTTATGAGTTTCATAGTATCTGGTCGTCCCCCTTGAGTCACATCGGTTAGCTTTGTTATTGACGAGCAGGCTAAAGATACTGATAGGCACCTCGCTGTTTTGAATCCCAGAGCGTGACTCGGTCTGGACCAAGGTTATTGTGAATGAGGCCAGATATTGTCGGGCCAAATGTCTTCTCTTGGTCAGACCCAATCCAGATCAGATACCTGGAGAAATTGGCGTCAGTGATCGTAATTGGAAGAGCGCGGAGTACGGAAAAACAGGACGGATCAGTGTGAAGAAGCTCACCAGTGTGGGCTCTAGAAACGCAAAAAAGATGTCAGCTTGGCATGGGGTGATAGATATGGCTTTGGTCACCTGAAGGCACGTCGAAAGAGCAGCGCCGAGACCTGTTCCAGTGCACACCCTGATACCTCGCTTGTAGAGCGTCGATGTGTTAGATACTCCCGCAAACTGCATCACCAGGTCAGGAGTTTTGCCATTTATTAATTACGTCGAACGTCAAACCTTGAGTTGTCTGGTCCAAATCCTCTCTGGAGGGTTTTCTACCAGGCTGCGCGTAAAATCTCCTTGAACTCCACAGATAAGATAATGGTATTTCGCATCCTTGCCTTCCCTGGAATCGAAATTCAGTAGACGTCGGTAAGGAGAAGAAGCGACAGAGAACCGTACGAAATGATACCGAACGCGTGATACTCCATAATCGTACCTCGGCTTATTCTCGCAAGGAGCCCTTGCTGCATTCCGCGTTCAAAACGCATAATGACGACCTTGGGAGAGGGCTATACGGTGCGGTGTCAGATATCTTACTAGAAGAATCTTGATACCGGAAGACGCACAATCTCAACATCAACTTTGACCTCCCGAATCGTACACCATGGAATGACGACACTGAATAAAAATGGAAGTATAAAGCGCCGAAAATTCAGCGAAAGGCGCCGAACGTACAAGACAGTCATCCCAAGGACGAACCAGAAATCCTGTTGACGAACGATGTGGACGCCATTGGGATTCCAGCTCCTTGTAGTCGTGTCCCAGCTGTCTCCAAGAACGACGAAGAGCCAGGCTGTCAACAGCTTGAGCACCGCCGGTCCACTTGGTACCAAAGGACTTACTCGTAAGCAACCCCAGCCTAAGTCAGAATATTTTAGGTTTGATATTTCTCGTGGGGTGCTCAATGGCTTGAACTCACCAACCCATAAAACGATGATGGCGCTCAAATATGCTGCAATTTTTCTTGGTTAGTGGGCGATCGCGGACAGAAAGCAATATCATACTTGTGGTGAGTATTTCGAACCCAGGGGAACGCGGAGATGATGGATACATTGATCACCACAAGTGTAATCACTCCAAAGACTAAGACGGAGGTGTGGTTTTCTTTGTGGTGGATGAATATCCAACCAACGCGGAAAATAAGCCACATGAAACCTGAAACTGCACACCCAGAGTGTATGCCGCCTAGGTGCTGCAGAACAGATGTACACCCGAGGCGAAACGTCAAAGGAGTCCACTGTACTGACGGTGATCAGTGGACATGCGGAGAAGGGTAGATGGTATTCCCACCTTCGCAAACAGAGTGTTGACCAAGAGGTATAGGAACCGCCCGAAAAGCTCATTGCGCATTAGAATGGCAACAAGAAGATTACCGAGCACACATGCACCGCTGTAGTGTCGAGGATATTGCCACTTTCCAGTCAAGGCCAGCACGAGGCCCACGATGTTCAAGCTCATTACGAAAGTGAAGAACTTCCTATGCCCGACCGAACTTCAGGTATGATCGAGGCCAAGATTAAAAGCGCATACCGGTAGGTGTTAAACCATAATTGAGTACGGATCCAAAGGCTGACCTTCTGAGGTACCTTCTGAGGTACGGGCTTCTTCGATTGTGGTGGTGGTGGTATGGGCACGGGTGTTGGAGCTTTGGTAGTTTTCTCTTCCTCATGATCATGCGAGTCCTCGGATTGAGAGATAGATGGCGCCAAGGCAGTAGCGGCTATAGTGACGGAGACGGACTGGTCGTGCTTATCAAACACGCCTTTCTCAGCGTCATCTACAGAGGAAATAGTGGACATCTCGGAGGGGGCCTGTGGCTATCGTGGAGTCATGAAAAACCGTGGCTTGTGAATATATAGGCGGCCACGAGGGCAAGGCCTTCCACCCCGGAATCAATGTGGCGTAATAGTACGTCGGTGTCTGGAATCGCAGAGAAATCGCCGAAACATGGAGGCGAGGTAGATTATCACCCCCGAAGTGTTTGCGAAAAAAATAGGCAGCCAAAACCTGCCAAAACGTTGAGAATCTGATCGGCAGGTATCCGCGTGGGGTAGCGTGCTGTGGTCCATAAAAGGAAGAAACTCGATCATCCACTCTTGTCAAATTGTTTGCATGAAAAATGACACGGAAAAACGTGAGGAGCAGAACGATTAATGCGAGGGTCGGAAGTGCGGGTTCCGTCGTCTAGTATGACATCTGGGTGGCAGGTCAAGAGCATAACTTAGAAAGTGCTGACTGGGTGCTATACTGCGCAGTGCGCGCGCGCGCTGTGCACACCTATCGATTACGACATAGTGATAAAACGTCCTATAAAACACGGCCAGGTTCGCCTTGGGTTCGCCACGGCTCTGAATTGGGCCCGCACACCTAAAAGTCACTTTGGAATGCATTTCAATACTAAACATGGAAAAAGAGCGAATTTACGTTAGATGCACCCTGTTACAAGAGAAAATTATGATGGGTCCTAAACGACTGGATTTTTGCAGGAGAGAGATCATCTAGGAGAGACGTCATAATTAAGGAAGCGAACCCTCGCAGCTCCTCACAAGTCCAGAGAGGAAGAGAAAATCTCGGATAGATTGCGGTAGATTCGATGTTGTAAATTAATAGAGGTTGCTATATGGGGAGAATATTCCCTTGGGGATCCAATAGAGGTATGTCTAGGTA
>JABAJT010000012.1:20484-32957 GCA_018850275.1 Tephrocybe sp. 9174TJB
GTCTAGGTATGTGTTACAAGCTGTTACAAGTAAACAGACATGCGGGGAAGCTTATGAACAAGTGGCTACGCCCCAGATGCGAGCACATACACTGCTTTGACACGTGTACTTTTACGGCCACGATTGGCCCACAAGATCGTGTTCCGAGAAGGCCAGGCCGAGTGAGAGACGTTTCATTGACACTGTTCAAACAAGCCGAGCATTGACCTTGACTCTAGAGTGCTTTTGATGGGCGTAATGAGTATTAGTCGGCCAGGAGACCGCATGCACTTGTCGTGCAATGGGTAAGTGCAGGTATACATGGGTGAGAAGACAAGCAAGGGTGTTAGTTGTCAGAGGACATGTTGGATCCGAGCAGGTGAGGGCTAAAACGTCAAGAAGCTCACAGTATGCTGCAGTGGGCTTGCCTTACAGTGACTGCATCGGCCGGCTCCAAAGGTTCCTTTCTACACTGGCGAGGAGGATTCCGATTATGGCCGAGGAAGAGATGCCCGAAATTAGGGTTATGAGTTAATTCCCAAATTCCAATCATTTTTTGAAAACAAATTTAGAGACGAGTCATCTTTGCTCTCAACTCTCATACTCCCTGGGCCCTCACCATGAGTCTCTCCAGGCTCAGGGCTCCCTGCCTCAAGGCCATTTACCGGCCATCTACTCGCTCATTCCACCACATCTCTCCAAAACGATTCCCCTTCGCACCCTCAATCCCTTTACGTGCTGTCGCCGCTCCTGCAGTCGGTTCATACGCGAAAGAGGGCGAACATGTTCTTAATTCACCCTCGGAGCTCGCCAGGAAAATTTCTGCGCGTGTTCTACCTAAGCTTCCCCGTCCCGATGTCCAGAAGGTCCTCGTCGTCGGCAGTGGTGGTCTCAGCATAGGTCAGGCTGGAGAGTTCGACTACTCTGGCTCGCAGGCACTCAAGGCCCTTCACGAGGAAGGAGTCTCGGCTGTACTCATAAACCCCAATATTGCTACATGGCAAACGTCACACGAGCTGGCCTCAGAGGTCTACTTCCTTCCTGTCACCGCGGATTATGTCGCATATGTTTTGGAAAAGGAACGACCTGACGGAATTCTTCTCACATTTGGTGGTCAGAGTGCTCTAAACGTTGGTATTGAACTCGACCGTATGGGTATTTTGGAACGGCTCGGCGTCAAGGTCCTTGGAACACCCATCCGTACACTCGAAGTTTCAGAGGATCGTGATCTATTCGTCCAGGCTCTCAAGGGTGCGATATACTACACATTGCGTTCGAACATTTCCTAATGGTAACATTGCAATTGCCAGAAATTGATATTCCCGTTGCGCAATCAACAGCCGTTTCTTCCGTGAATGCTGCTCTTGCTGCTGCTGAAGAAATTGGTTATCCTGTCATTTTACGCTCTGCCTTCACTTTAGGAGGTCTTGGTTCTGGTTTCGCCAACAATGCTGATGAACTTCGTGATCTCTCTGCCAAGGGGCTCAGTTTGAGCCCTCAGGTCCTCATCGAACGCAGTATGAAGGGCTGGAAAGAGCTTGAATACGAAGTCGTTCGCGACGGCGCGGATGTACGAGCCTTTTTCTTGCGTATTGTAATTTTTCTAATCTTGGGCTTAGAACACAATCATTTGCTGCAACATGGAGAACTTTGATCCCCTTGGTACACACACCGGCGACTCTATCGTCGTCGCGCCTTCCCAGACGCTTCCTGACGATGAGTACCACATGCTCCGCAGTGCCGCTATCAAGGTTATTCGTCATCTTGGCGTTGTTGGCGAATGTAATATCCAGTACGCTTTGAACCCCAATTCCCGGGAGTACTGCGTGATCGAGGTCAATGCCAGGTAAGAGAAAAAAAAGACCATGATGAGTAATCAATGACGACATATGTTTTCCCGACAGGCTGAGTCGCTCAAGGTGTGTTATCAAACTGTATTTGCTCACAGAGATGCTGATGTCATCAACAGTGCACTTGCTTCAAAGGCCACCGGTTACCCTCTCGCCTACACTGCTGCAAAGATCGCTCTTGGACACACTCTGCCTGAATTACCCAATGCCGTCACCAAAACGACCACGGCTTGCTTTGAACCCTCATTGGACTACATCGTGACGAAGATTCCCAAATGGGATCTTGCCAAGTTCTCGTCGCAGGTCAACCGTGAGGTCGGTTCTTCGATGAAGTCAGTCGGTGAGGTTATGGCTATTGGACGTACTTTCGAGGAGAGCTTGCAGAAGGCCATTCGTCAAGTCGACCCTCGGTGGAAAGGTTTCGAGGTGTACATTGAGCCTGAAGACTTGGACAGGGCCTTGACCCGCCCCACTGACATGAGGCTCTTTGCCATCGCTTACGCCATGTACAGGAAAGGCTATACGGTTGACCACCTCCATGATCTAACCAAGATTGACAAGGTAAAGCGTATATTTCAAACGTGATCAAAGTGCTGTTTCTGATATAATTAAACCAGTGGTATCTCTATAAGATCGACAATATCGTCCAGACACATCACGCGCTCAAGGCGGCTGGCTCTGTCACAAACATTGGCCATGAGCTTATGCAACGCGCCAAGCGCATGGGTTTTGCTGACGCTCAGATCGCCGATATTGTCTCATCTACTGAGGATGTTGTTCGTGCCGCCCGAAAGTCGCTAGGAATCACTCCCTTCGTCAAACGTATTGATACTTTGGCCGCTGAGTACCCCGCACACACCAATTATCTCTACACCACCTACAACGCTTCCGAACATGATGTCGATTTCAACGAGCATGGTACCATGGTTCTTGGCAGCGGTGTCTACCGTATCGGAAGCAGTGTCGAATTCGACTGGTGCGCTGTAACATGTGCTCGCAAATTGAGGGACATGGGCAAACGTACTATCATGATCAACTACAACCCCGAGACTGTGTCGACCGATTTCGACGAGGCCGACAGGCTGTATTTCGAGGAGCTTGGGTTCGAACGTGTAATGGATATCTACGAGTTGGAGCAGGCACAGGGCACCATTGTCAGTGTTGGTGGTGAGTTTGATTATTGATGCCATTCCTAGCTTGGGTGTTCATATTCTCTATAGGACAACTCCCTCAAAACATTGCTCTTCGTCTCAAAGAAGCCGGCGTCAATGTTTTGGGAACTGATCCCAAGCAAATCGATACTGCCGAGGACCGTCACAAATTCTCCTCAGTACTTGACAGCATCGGTGTTGACCAGCCTGAATGGTCAGAGGTCACTAGTCTCGATGCCGCCAAGGCCTTTGCTGAAAAAGTCGGATATCCCGTCCTCATTCGCCCTTCTTACGTGCTCTCCGGTGCTGCGATGAACGTCGTGTACGAACCCTCCAATTTGGAGTACAACTTGTCTGCGGCTGCCAACGTTTCTCCCCTTCACCCCGTCGTCATCACCAAGTTCATTGACAACGCTCAAGAAATCGATGTTGATGCTGTCGGCCACAAAGGGAAGCTTATTGTCCATGCTGTCTCCGAACACGTTGAGAATGCCGGTGTCCACTCTGGAGATGCTACCCTTGTCCTTCCTCCCTATACTTTGAGTCCTACCGACATGTCACGCCTCAAGACAATTGCAGAGAAGGTTGCTGCTGCCTTTGAGATTTCCGGCCCATTCAATATGCAGATCATCAAGACTCCCGCAAAGGATGGCAAAGAATCTGAACTCAAGGTCATCGAGTGCAACCTTCGTGCCTCCCGTTCATTCCCCTTCGTGTCCAAGGTGCTTGCCCACAATTTCATTGATACTGCCACTTCGGCTATCGTCGACCATAACGTCCCCGCTCCCGTTGACCTCATGCAAGAGAAGCGCGATTATACTTCCATCAAAGTAGCTCAATTCTCCTGGACTCGATTGGGCGGCGCCGATCCTTTCTTGGGTGTCGGTAAGTGCGGCTTTATTTTATCGCATGTCTCTCACCCATCTTGATTATTCCGTACAGAAATGGCAAGCACTGGCGAAGTTGCAAGCTTCGGTAAAAATGTGCACGAGGCATACTGGGCGTCTCTCCTTAGTACTACCGGCTTCAAAGTACCCAAAGCGAACTCTGGTGTTCTTCTTGGCGGAGATATTTCCAAACCCGAAATGTCTCAGATCGCCAAAATATTGACTACTCTTGGTTTCAAGCTCTACTGCTCATCCCCCGTCGTCGAGGAATTCTTGAATTCCATTCCTTACGTCGTCGCCAAGCGTATCATCTTCCCAACAAAGGACAAGCGCAAGCTCCGCATGGTGTTCGACGAGTTCGACATCCAATGTGTCATCAACCTTGCCAAGTCTCGAGGAGCTGACTTCACTGACGAAGACTATGTTGCACGCCGGTAAGTGCTATATTCGCCCGTGCCCGCTTTGCCTGATGCATCTTCTCAGGAATGCTGTCGACTTTGGCCTCCCTCTGTTGAACAATGCCCGTACCGCCCTGCTGTTTGTGGAGAGCCTCGAACAAAAGATTCCTATTGGAGGCTTGAGGAGTTACACTGAAGGTCGCATACCCCCTGAAGTCCGCTCATGGTCAGAGTTCGTTGGAAAGCGAGCCTGAAAAAATGGCGGTCGAATAGCGCCCTTGGATTACCTATCTTGATCCCATCTATCTAACGAGCTGGCTAACCCATAAAAGAGCTTCTTGCTCCTCATGTAATATCACCCGTGAAAACTAACAACTTTCCGATCCCTGCGTGAAACCGTTATTTGTAGTTTCAAACTTCAAGATCTCCGGGTGTGCAAAGTTGGTCAAGATCTAGTTCTGTGGTTGGTACTCCTGAGCGAGACTTGTCGGCACCGATGTATGACCTCTCGACGGCAAATTTGGCCGCAACTTCAGGCTGTATCGTGCCATCAACTGTATCAGCCACAAGCCGTCCAATGACAGGAAGAAACTAAGGAGATGTTAGATAAATTTTCAAGGTGGTGGTGAAACTCCAAACCTTGTACGCATGTCCGCTACCTCCAGTAGCAAGGACTAACGAAGGATCTCCAGGAACCCGGCCGATAATCCAGTCACCGTCGGGAGTGTCGTTATACCTTCATTACAATATGATTAATCGACAAACAACAATATACGGTAGATGGTTGATTTCACCAGCAAAGACGTGTCGCAGAGAAAGGCTTCTCTGCAAGTTTTGGGTATACCTTTTGTAACTGGGCTCGTAGTTCACGAACGTTATGCTTGGGAATCAAGAGCCCTGTCGTTGGGCTATCAGTTATCGTACGCGGCGTTGAAACGCCGCTCTTGGAATGGGTATAACCAGTAAGGTGCATAGCCATCTTGACTATTCCCTTCTCAGTTGGCTTGCACGCCGTATGAGCTGCTGAGCAATGAGTATATACAAGTGAAACTTACAGGAAATATATAGAACCCCGTGCAGAAGTCAAGAACCACAGGAACGTCCCTGTAAAGCTCTGCTTCTTCTTCGTTTAACTGTATCATGACAACGCATTGACTTCATTTCTCAGCAAACAGCCAAATTGGGGTGTTTAGTGTCCGAAGGCTCACCCAGTGGATAGGCCAGTGGTGTGGCGTGCGGCAATATCAGGGAAGGCCGACGTTGTCCACGATCCGGTGGCAATGATGACTGTGGTGGCTTCATAAGAAGTGCCGTCTTCACACTCGACCCCACTTGTTCTGCCGTCCCTGTTTCGTGAGATGCGTTTAACGGACTTTGCTGGCAGTACTCTACCACCGAGTAAGGTGACCTTCTCGATCATGATAGCGATACCTTGTCCAGCGTCGGCCCAACCATTCTCCGCGTTCAGATATCCTGTATTGCCTTCGAATGTGGCCGTCGGCACCTTCGACGAAAACGACGAGCGAATAGCCCCTGCATCGGACATGCGCGTCAGTCTAGCACCCAAAGTTACATCATTCTGATAAGCTGTATCTGCATAAGCTTCTTTCTCCGACAGTCCAAGAACGAGAACACCAGATCTAAAAAGAAGTTGTATGAGTTGCTACAACATATCAGAAGGCAACCTTGAACCTACTCTCGGTATGTGTCACGCCATTCCTGACGATCTTTCCATGCTGCAATGGCTTCACGGGCAAGTTTGGAATAGAAAATGTCGGAATATGAACTTCGGACAACTGTGTTTATTGATTATCAGGGAATGCTGAACATGTTGCTCATTGCGAAACCTTACTTCTATTCATATCGTTCGATGCAGCATCCGGGGCAGGCAAAATGGGTGACCGGTCGAGGATGGTGATATCGGTGAATCCTCTTTTAAGCAGGTGGTAGGCAGTGGACACACCAAAGCAACCTGCTCCGACGATAACAATTCTGTCCTGGAGGGCTGTAAGCGCTGCCATAATTACCAGGTTCAGTGAGCGCAACACAGTCGACTGTCGGGCAGCCGAAGGCGACCGTGACACGTGATTATTTTCCTTCACGACCTTCGGTCTTCAGAATTTCGATTACAATATTTTAGCTATTGTACGGCAGAATTTGTCTAAGATTACAGCACATTTACTTGGTGTATTAAAAGGCAATAAAGATACATCACAAACACATATTCCAGGGCAGATTATGCGAAAAGGTTGACGATTATTGGCTGGAGTTTACCGTCACGTATGGCCTGATTAAAAAGATATCAGAATTCGATCCATGCAACAACAAGAGCTAAAACACACCTCGTGAATGAGAGAAACGTTTTGACCAACACTCTGGTCCTCAACATACATCCCCTTCTTAAACCGAGAGAAGTTTTCTGACCCGTGCATTTTTATGCCTAGAGTCGACCGCACAAATTCGTATACAGGGCGCGTCTTGTTGAGATAACGGCTGGCAGGAGCCACCCCTCGACTGCCTGAGAGGTAATCGCGTCTTAGGGTATCCAACAGCGCTGTCGCACGAGCAGCAACAGTAGAACGAAATTCGGGAATGCATGCAAGAGTAGAGCCGAGGCTGTCCATATCATCAAAGGACGCTGGGCCGGTGAAAAAGTCGACGATAACTGTGGTTGAAGAAGCAGCAACTTTTTGCATCCGTTCAGCTGCGTCCATCGTGCTTGTGGCCTCGAGGGTGTCTTCAATCGCGCAAGAGACCTTGTTCGACAAGACTTGATGTTCTACCGTGGAGAGAGACGCTCCAAATGTTTCAGTCAATGCCTGTGCGACGATCACACTTAGGCCTTCAATAAGCTCCTTCTGCAGTGCACGTAAATCAAGAGCTATTGACAGTTAAGTCTGATGTGGATGATGTTGATTGTAGAGGAGTATAATCACCTTGACAAAGAGCATATAAATAAGATGCCGTCAACATAGAGAGCACCTCTAGGGAGTTGACGGTTGCACGAGCCGAGACCAATGCCATGGAACTGAGATAAAAAGAAAGTTAGAAAAAGGTCGCACGCTTGAACATGAAAAAGGCGCACTTGACAGCTTGGTTATGCATCTCTGCTGATTGAACATGTGTCGATACAGGGTTTGCAAGGTAACCAAGTTCCGCAACATAAGCTGCACTTGCAATATCGACGCCCTTGCAGTGATAATCAAGGGAAGGATCCGTCGCTGCGAGAGAAGGAGGCAGGCCTCGATTCATTGCCGGGTTGACGAGTTCCGTGCATTGGGAGAAGAGAAGCTTCCCAAGATGATGAAGGCCGAGACGCGTCTTCTCCATTGCGTTTGTCACAGCCATTGCCTGGAAGTTGCCTCCGTTATGAATCCTGCCCGTGTTTCCATCTACCAATGGGTTGTCTGTGGCTTTATATGGGTGAGAGGGGAGAGAGAATGAGATGCATATTGCAAACAAGATGCTATCAAAACGTACTTGAGTTGCATTCGATTGTTATGGTCTTTAGAGATTCGAGAAGGTCTTCAATCTGAGGGCCAATAAACTGAGGAGCAGTTCGAAGGGGATATCTGTCCTGTTTGAGGACACCTTCGTCGTCCTTAATTGTGACTTCTTCCTCGTAGGTTGTGGCAAAAGTGCTACCCTCCAATAGGTCCCAGATTAGTTTAGCAGATTCAATCTACAAGACGTTGAGAAAAACGATTATCAATGTTTACGAATTACATACCTGTCCAGGATGAGGCCTAGCGACGTCGTGGATGAATGGATCGAAAGACGCACGAGTCCCAGCAAGAGCTTCTGTGCCCATCGCTGTGCAAACCTGTGCAAGGAGCGCAAGATGGACGGCATCGTTCAACGCCAATGCCGCGAGGGATGCGGAGAATGCCGTTCCATTTAGTAGTCCAAGATGCTCCTTAGAAGCAAGAGAAATGGGAGAGATGTTGTGTGACCTGAGTGCAATGTCTGATGCATGGATTTCTCGGGCACCAAAGGATCTTGGCCCATCGAAAACACGGATAGCAGGATTCCCAGTCAGGGCGCCTGCAACATATGAAAGCGGTGATAGATCTAGATACAGATAGAGCAGGTTGAGAAGATATTTGTAATGGTGGATCAAATTCAACGAACCTCCAGATGCTGATATGCTTCCTCGCAATGGAACAAGAGGCGTGATGTGGGCATCCAATAGTTCGTTCATCTTCTTGATCAGATCCATTCTCACACCAGAATGTCCGCGAATGAGAGAGTTCATTCTGATGAGAATAGCGCCTCGAACCCACGACTCGGGCATGCTTGTTGAAGTAGTGTCCAGGAGGGGAAGAACATCAAGTGGCTTTGAGGATGATGGCAGGACACCACTTTGCAACAGCTGTAGGAGAGCGTTTCCGAGGACGAGTGGCTTGTCTGTACGAGTGTCTGCACTTCCTCCAAAGCCTGTCGAAACGCCATACACACTTGTGCCGGCGTTGACTTTGGCAACGATCACGTCGCGACTCTTGTCCATTCGTGACTTGGTTGCAAATGAATCATCGAGGACAACAATTGCAGAGTATCTTGACGCGGCTGTAACTGCCGCAATAGATAGGTTCTGGCCATCAACAGTCACAGGACGACCTAGCCTGCGGCGAGTTGTCAACTTCTAACTCAGTGCAATTCGATGGAGGCTCACCGATAACTTTCGAGTTCTCTGTGTGACTCGATAAATTTGGACAGCAAAGGTGTCCGGTCAAGGTCTACTGCCTTGGTGTTCCTGGGCGCCGCAGCGATAGCGGTTACCTTGAGCGACTCGCTAGCCTCTGGTTTGGGTATAGGAACAGAGATGGAGCGTCTTTGGACACGAAGGGTGGTAACAGCCATTGAGTAAGAGTGGCTGGGAGGTATAATGTACAATCATTGCGCTCCAGGAGTGATTTATATACTGGATCGTGAGCGGCAGTATGGATGCCTCAATGCAGAAGTTGTGTATGATTCGAGTTGGTGGTACACGGTTAAATGAATCATGATGCGATCAGTTTCATCTTGCTTCAACACTTCTCTCACACAGCCAAAATCAGTCTTTCAAGTCAATCAACTCTTTACGTCGTCCAAAATATTCAGAGCCCTGGGGCTATATTCGCATCGTTGTCATCTGCTATATGTCTGTTTGTTTCACGACTTTGAACTTTGTTGGGGCTCTCGTGTCCATTCTGGACTCACCATATGTATCCTCCGTTCAGACCGCTGTTTACAAATGAGCGACCTGTGTGATCTGCATATCTTCTCCTTGGTGTAACTGCTTCGAATGACATCGTACTCCAGCTAATACCCCTGGGTCCTGAGCACAGCTTTGTGCCGCTTAGGCTGTTCAAAGATATGTGCCATGGCTCATGTACGGACTGACTCATAAATCCACTCAGGACCACGTATGAATATCGAGTCAGAATTTTGGATCCACTAGCCATCTGAAGGCCTGACCTCTTGGCTATGTTATCAAAGATGGAGAGGCCTGAGCGGTCAGCCGGCTCCCGAGGTCGTCTAGGATATGTGCAGATCAGATCATCCACCTCGAACAGAGGGTATTGACCTTTGTCTTTTGACATATCTGTGGTGTACTTCCCATTTGTTGGCTTGTGAATGTCTAAATGAGGGAGGGAAACCCTTCTTCAAGTCGTGTTGATTAAGTTGTCGCTCCACTTCAGTCGTCGGATATTGTGATATCTAAAATGTATCGACTCCTTATTAGGTGATTGTCAACAGATGCTGAGAGCTATACCTAGCGTAGCATCTGAAACGAATATCCGTGATTTGACCAATGACAACGCAAGTATGCTCAACCATGTTCCCAACCATACCTAGTCTAGATATCTCGCAGTTTGGTTATCGGACCGTAGCCGGCCTCGTGGTGAATGAAACGGCGAGAAGACATAATTTTGGGTGTGAGCGTGGAGCTAGAAGAGGCAAAACTTTTTTGTATTGTTCAACACTGGAAGCTAGAAGGCTTGTTGAAGGAAAAAAAGTCCGAATCAAGCTGCTTATGTCATCCTTCTCCTCTCCTTGAAGTCACTCTGCGACCTCACTGTTTCGTCGACAATTGTTCTTTGAAGGAGCCATGGTAATTCAAGCCTTCTTAGTACGACAGAGCTCTTCTGATGTGCGATTTTAGGTCAAAGCTAAGAAAACGCGCAAGTTTGCGGCTGTTAAGCGGATGCTCAATCCCAATGATATTCGTCTGTGAGTTGAGCAGCGGTGACTTGTAAATTTTGACACTATCTCACACCCAATCGTAGAAAAGAAAATCAACTAAAGCAAAAAAAAAAGGAGGAGGAGGAAAAAGAAAAGCTTGTGCGCCGAGTGTGAGCTTAATTTCTTTTCTGTTTTGTACTCAATTGAAAGCAATTTTAAAGACCTCAAGTGGCGTCGTCGCTGTTTTTCGCGCACAATACAGCCCTTGTTCCACCTTATCGAGTACTCATCGATACCAATTTCATCAACTTTAGCCTTCAGAACAAGTTGGAACTTATCAGCGGCATGATGGACTGTCTTTTTGCAAAATGTAAGCACTCTCGTCATCGCCTTTTCCAATCCGTCCCTGCTTCTAATTCATCAACTCTGGCCCAAAGGCATCCCCTGTGTTACAGATTGTGTGATGGCTGAACTGGAGAAATTAGGACACCGTTATCGTGTCGCTCTCCGGTCCGTGATCATCAGTTTTCAACACCATCACCCACCTACTCAATATATTCTCCAACAGTGTTGCGCGAGACCCTCGATTTGAACGCCTTCATTGTTCGCACACGGGAACATATGCCGATGACTGCCTTGTACAGCGTGTGACAGCACACAAATGTTACATCGTCGCGACGTGTGATAGAGAACTTCGGCGTCGAATCCGTCAAATTCCTGGCATACCGCTCATGTACATTGTCAAGAGACGATATGCGATTGAGCGGTTGCCAGATCAGGGAGCCCCGTCATAAAACTTTAGGTCCTTGGGCATAGTCTGGACAGAAGAAATTGCTTTTGTTTTGCGCGCTGATGCTCTCGTGTCTAACGTTTTGCGTTTCAAGCACAACATCATCAATAGTCATGGGGCTGCCATTGTAGTTCAGGTTGCACCCCAGTATTTCCAAGATGATAAGGATAGGACAACTTGTATAGCACGACTGTCAGCTGCCAGCTTCGCTAGGCCTTCACCGCAACTTCACGCTACATGAGAGCCTCTGGCCTTTCCTTCGTATAATGGACCCTCAACTCCCTTATATCCCTTATATATAAAACATTACCTAGTACATCAACCTACATCAACCCAATACATAGACGCAAACAACACGTCAGAATTTCAATCACAGAACGCGTTCGGGCTTTCTCAACATCCAATACACGCTTTACTCTTTGCCACTCATGGCGAAATCTGAAGATATCATTCCCATTGGATATACCTACTCATGGAACTCAGATTCTGATATCCCTCTTCAAGATTTTCTGTCCAAAGTGAGTTCAAGTTGATAATTGTGGCCTGTCCGGACGGATACTATGTGTTATGGCTACCTCTGACGATTTGTTCGTGGCATTACCCACAGTATAAACCGTCCATGGTACAGAACGATGGCAAAAAACCTGTATAGTATAAAACCACCGTTATTTTCAATAAGTAATTAACGCGTAACAGTGGATATGGGTACAAGGTTCTGCTCCAAGTCAGGAAGACACCAACGTAAATGACGCAGTTGAAGAGGCCGCAGTAATACGTGAGCACATATAAATCTCTCCGAAATATAACTCACAACCAGTTTGCTTTAGTGAAGGAAGTGACAGAAAAAGTTGAAGCAATCAAGGTACGCCACATTGGGGTTATAGTAACATTTTTGAGGGGAGGATGCGAGTGATCTTCTTTTAGAACGATTCGTCTATCCCTATCCGCTCCAATAAGAAGACTGGAGCCAAAAGTAAGAAGGAAGTGCGCGAGCATGTATGTTGACACTTTATGTGTTCAGTGCTCAGCCTATTCATATTGGACAGGCCCAGGCAGAAGCAACGGAGAAGCTCAAAGAAATTGCAATAAAACATGGCTATGTTTCCGGCAAATGGTTTGAATCTCTGTGTTTTTCCGTAGTTCCCTCAATACATTGATGATGCTCTGACAGGCTAATATTCGCTCCTGCAGATAGAGTGGACGCAATTTGGTTGAGCATCTGCAGTCCGTCATATTCCCTATGTGTTGCAACA
>JABAJT010000012.1:44029-60234 GCA_018850275.1 Tephrocybe sp. 9174TJB
CTGCCGCCTAGAGCTCCTAGCAGGAGACGCGACGATCGATTTGGACAAGGAATTGTTGTGGTGAGTTGTTTCTGTCAATAAGGGGATAGAGACAAATTTTTTTTTTGTTGTCCCTCGTGGTTTGATGGAAGTGATGGGAGCGTTTGTGGGTCAATTGGTGGCCCAGTCCGTTCCTGGACAACAACGAACCACTCATTCTATATAACCCACACTACACTGTCCTTTTACGGTTTCGCTAACGTCCTCTTCGCAGTTCCGGCGCCTGTGTCTCCGCGTTTCCCGTGTCCGATTCCATGTCCATGCCGCACCCATCTGAATCTCATAGAATGTCCACCAATGCACCTCGTAGCAGATATCAGCAGGTCCCGACTAATGTGCGTTCTCCGTCCATGTAAAAAAGTTGAATATTTAGCTCAAGTCTTCAAAGAATCCCTCTGTTGAGCGTCCACATCGTGGTGATGTCTTTTATGGTCACGAGGTCATCGCGACACTGGGTGCCAGATTCATCAATCACCTCTTCGACTGCCCAGAACCGCCAGGATCGACCCCAACAAAACAATCATCTCTCGCTCTTTTCATAGCTTATGGACTGCATCGGACGAAGCTTCCAATATGTGTCACTTTTGCTTCGTTAATTCTACTTCAGCGTCTAAAAGCTCGCTTTCCAACTGCGAGGGGTTCATCTGGTCACCGCCTCTGGATATCTGCATTCATGATCGCTTCAAAAGTCATTTGTGACGACACATACTCGAACAAGTCGTGGGGGATTGTTGCGCAGGGCATGTTCAACCTTCGGGAGATTAATCAGATGGAACGAGAGATGTGCAATTATTTGGAGTGGGAGTTGTCGGTCGACAATACGATTCTTAACAACTTCGAAACTCGCCTTCGGCACGATTACCAGTCTCCTAGCGGCCCATACCCTACTTACCCCCTTTCCATGGTATCAAAACGCGCCGCCAAGGCCGCCACTTCCTCTACCACGTCATCCCCCGCCCCTGAACCTAACCATTCCACAAGTCCAATACCCAACTTTGGCAATCAACAACGCCAGGCATCAACACCGCCATCTAGCGCTTCCGTATCCCCTGCACATCAACAATGGGAGGCTCGTTCACCGCAGACCCCATCGCCGAGCTACTCGAATTCGACGTCCCCAGCATCATCGGCTTCTCCGGCGACACCAGTGGGTGGCGAAGACTATAGTGCACGCGTTCACGGGCTGGACGCGACACCATTATTCGCTCTCACGAGTGCCTTGCCCCAAGTTCATCCATTGAAATCGCAGATGTCCGCGCTCGCCGTACCTTCAAAGTGGTGACATGCTCTTGCCGTGTATGTTTCATCTCTCTTTTTGTCATCCTGCATAACACTGTACAACCCTGCATTAACTCATACCGACGGACGACATTATACCCGCATTCAAACTTTGTATTATAAGTGACGAGGTCGCCTTTATTTTGTGCATTTGATCTTGCCAATGCATTTGTAGTTGTGTTCCTCCTTACAGCCGTTATAACTTATCGCTATTCACACTCCTTCATACAATAGTTATAGCATCCCTACATACCTTACATATTCACAACACTCCAAAAACATCAGAAATGATAAATCAACAAAACTTTACTGTCACCACAAACCAGGTTCCTTCGCTCTTGTTTTGGTGGCTCGTTAGCCATGAAGACTCAGAGGAACAGGGTGAGATATCTTGAAGGCTAAAGTAGCCCCTTTAAGTTTGGAAGGTGCGTTATACTTGTACATGACGCCCCCATAACAGCTACATATCAGATATTTCTGATTCGAACACCCTGATAACGGTTTGCGTGCCGACATTCCATATCGGCGATTGCTCTCTCTGGCTGCTCGATATGTATAAACCGGCTCTGTGTGTGTGGTTGTTGCCAGTTTTGGGAAGAATACCGAAAGTGACGTTTTCTTTGTGTAATTCTTTTTGGGGGGCTCTTGTCTCGTACCATTTCCATCATCACGAGTTGTGGGGCGGCGCCTTGCGATTGATTTTGTAATTATTTCCTGCTTAGGTGCCTTTGTAGTTTCTGTTGTCCTCCAGAAGCACTTCTAGTTGTCCAAAACAATACACCGACCTGTCTCTACAATCACGTTGACAATAAGAGTTATGTGGCGGCATTCTATTCCATGCCAATCAGCATCAATCCCTGCGCAAGGGATCAAACAAGCTTCGTTTGTTCAGACCGCCTGAAACCCGTCTTTTACTTCTTGTGGCTTGTGTCGGCAGTTAGATGCATTTAGGGGCCCCAGAGATGAGAGGCTGTACTATGGCTGAAATTTTAGAGTTGTCATTTGTCTTGAATTTCTCCGCTATCGATTTGGATCTACTAACCATCTCTTTCACCATATGCATCGCGATCGAAGGGTTGTAGGTGCCATCTGACTCGTATCAGCCTTGTACCTTGGTCCTGAATAATCACAAATTTGCCAAATATGAATGCTTGCAATGGCCAGCGCCAATACTGGCTGTTTAAGGAATGTTGTCGACTCAGTCGCCGTCCTCGACGTTGGAATCCGTGAAAGTATGTCGTCGTCGTCATTTGGTCTCGTAATTGGAACAGAGCGCGCCACTGCTCTCCAAGTATGCCTCTTCTACTTTTTATGTGTTTTTGTGCTAACATTGTACAGCAAGCTATCCAGGATGAACTCACAAAACGTGGGTACAGTCCCGATGCTGGTAAGTTTTTAAAAAGGACTACCGAACGAGTATTCATAGCGTCGCAGACCCGGTCATGGCAGAATATATAACTATCATGGTCATTAACAACAAAACTTCATGTGCGCCTGCTCTATTTCGTTTCCACTACAGGCTGAGACTGACTCGATTGACGCCAGCACAAATAACTACGGAGCTAGAGGATTGTACGTGTATACATTTTCTCTGTGTATCGTTATGCTGACCACTTTCTGACCAGTAATTGGCTCCGACTTCGGTAGGTTTGGTTTCTCGTGCGACCGACTCTGAACTAACCTTAGCTCCCAGACCCCAGTTTTACCGACTGGCTATTTCAAGAGGCTGCCAAAGGCGCCACTGACACTAATGAAACGCAACCCACGGAAACCTCAACCACCGAACCCCTCCGTGACCCACCTCAAGTTTCAGCTGAGACGTCTCGTCGGCAAACCCAACAGCCACGCAACAATGTATATCAGCAAGCCTTATCCCAGGCTCTTCCCAATGCCACAACATCAGGCCAAAAGCGCTCTGCATCTGCACGCTCACCCTCTCCCTCTCACCCGAATAAGTCTAGACGCACCGAGCTTCCGACGGGACCGAGAGCTATGACTCGCAACGACGGCGGACCTAACTCCAGAAGCTTGATAGACCGCATTGGTGGACAAAATGCTCCCGCAAGAAACGCCAATACGCAAAACGGATATGGTCGGGACGAGATACAGTCTCGAATCGATAATATTGTGAATAATGGCTCTCCTGAGCCGAACATGATGATGGCTGGTGGATTCCCAGGTATGGTTGGTGCTGGTGGCATGGATATGTCCGCCATGGCTGGCATGGGGAATCCTTTGGCTCTCCAGGAGATTCTCATGAATCAAATGGCTCTGATGGCCCAAATGACGACTATGATGAACGGGGGAGCGGGACAGTTCGTCGGGCCTGGTGGTTTCCCGATGCAAGGGATGCCAGGAGATATGGGCATGTATCCGGGGGGGATGAACGGGTTCCAAGGACAGATGAATACGAATGAGATGAATGGCAGGGGCAGAGGCAGGGGCACCGGGAGAGGTGGAAGAGGTGGAGCCATCAGGGGAAGAGGAGGCTCAACGACGGCTGCTTCGACTTCAGCGGCAAAGGACGCAGAATCTACTACCCAAAAGGACGCGCCTTCGTCTCACGCTATCCCGATCGTGGCTCCCACACCAACAACACCGACAGCATCATCCACTATAAGCCCCAATTCCTCCACCCCCCAACGATTAGGCTACGCAATCCCCGAACGACCGCAATCACCGACCCTTTGCAAATTCAGTACGAAATGCACAAATGCTCAATGTCGCTGGGCCCATCCATCTCCCGTTGCTACAGCAGAAAGTGGTGTCGTTTTGAGTAACGAAGCGTGTGAGAATGGCAAGGATTGTAAGGACAAGGACTGTATAAAAGCTCATGTGAGCCCTGCGGTCCTCAACCCCCAACGTACGTACCACGTCTCTGGATTTTCTACGATAGCGTATTCATCTTCAATCAGCTTTAGAACACGTTGCACCTGCTGCACCCTCGTCACACGCCAGCTCCCCTGTTCCATGTCGATTCGGTGCGGCGTGTACCCGCCCAGGGTGTTCATTCAGTCATCCGGCTCGACCTGGCGCAAATACTACACAATGCCGTTTCGGTGCTACCTGCACTCGCGCAGCATGCCCATTCGTTCACCCAGAAGGTCGTGTTTTACCTACATCCTTCCATCGCGGCCTTAGCACGACGGGTCCTATGGTGACCGTCCCGACACCGGAGACTGGTTCTATGGGTAGTTCCGCAAGCCATCACAAGAGCGTCAAGTTCAACAAACCGGCAGGTCCTGGTCAGGGCGTGAAGGAGAAGCTGCAGCAGCAGGTGAAAGAGATCGAGCAAATGAAGCTCGAAGCTGAAAAGGCTGTGCGTGAAGCAGAGGCTGCTGCTAGCAAGAAAGACGAAACAAATCCTGTCCCTATTGCGGCATAGATTTTCCTACGTTGGCTATTGCAGCGGTATCTTCCATAATACCTGGATTTTCTCATACTCAACTATATACGTCATTGTCGCAATGCAACCAATATCCATTCGTGCCCCTTTATGTACACATCGCACTGTACTAGTTTATTGTGTTTTATTCTCTTTCTGGCTTCGCTTCATTGCTTTTACTTCCAGTCAAGATCCCTCGCTACATACGTACCATCGTGCCAATCTTACATTGACGAGACGAGAGAGCCTTGCTCTACCTTTATGCATCGTCGCCTCAAGTATCCTAACCGTATGAAGCAACCAACTCCTGTGCAAGCTCTCAATTTCGTCAATCCTATCTCGCACACCATCGAGTATCTCCTGGAAGCCTTCTTCTGATACTACCTCCTGGGCAGCATGAAGAATGAGCATCGAGTCTGGCCGCACGTTATGCTGAATCTGCAAAGAGCAATGAGAGAGGAAAGAGACATAGACAAGTACGGACATACGTCAATAGCAATGATATTGATTCGATCGAGTTCTACAGAGCACTATCAGTCTGTGATTCTGATTAATTCGAGAGTTTGTAAGCCCACCTTCCATAAAGTCTGCCCGCGTCATGATTTGCCGACATCTCCACTGAAGAGCGGTTATGTGTCAAAAATAGAGTACAAAAGTCGAACAGAAATGCACCAACATAAGGAATAACTGGTAGTTCTAGAGGGTCCCCGACTTCTTCTCCTGCCTCCACACGAGCAGCATCCCGTTCCTGCTGTATTTTTACAAACTCTTGTAGAAGCAGCCAGGAGCACGAACTCCATTTTTGCTATTATACGTTTGAATGAGTGTTAAATATTCTGTATAACAGACTACGCACTTCGTCCATGACATCGTCATCACAATCTGGGATCAACCCTTTCGGAAGGAATGTAAGTATTTTCGATTGACATAGGGACGCTCGTGATGCTGACCGATTTGGCTCATAAGCCATGCTTTCTCGACCTCCTTGAGATGTTGGGCCATGACGACTGCATCCTTGGCCTTTGCGACCTGGAAGAAAATGTATAAAAAAATTCAGGTGTGGAAATGAAAGATAGATGATACCTTATTGAGATAGGCGAGGCGTCCACCAACAAGAGAGACAGCCTCGTTCAAATTGTGTTGCTCTGACGTGTTGGGTGTCCTTCGGCTACTAAAACGCAGACGATTCACAGCATGCAATGATTCAGTAGAATCTAGATCATAAATTGACAAGACCTATAAGACCGTGTTGAGTTTCAGAGGGATATTAGAAAGAGGACAGCCTGACATGCATGCGACTAGCACTTTTTCCTGTATATAGCATGTAGAGTTCCAGCTGACATACTTGTGATTGATTGACTAAAGTAAAAATCACGTACGCATTATATGGAACGGCCAAAAGTCATCGCTGTAGAGAGTGAGCGAAAACGCTCGCCAAGGGTAGAATCAATCACATACGAACTGAATACCATGGTAAGGATGCCTGTGTGTGATTCAGTCAGCACGAAAAATGTACAAAGGTTGAAACAAACCACTGGCGGCCCATGCCTCTGCTTTCTGTTGTAGTTGTAAAATCATGTTGCGCCCCTCATCGTCATTCTTGAAAAAGTGGATATTATTAATGATGACTACGAGGGGACGACCAGTTTTGCGTGCGGAACGCAATGCGACTTTTTCTAACTTATTCAAGGCTAATATATACATTAGCAAAAGAGAGAGGGCTAAGAACGAATTACATACCCCTCTCTATGTCAAGCGCAGGACCACCTATACATGCATTAGTCTGCAATCTAGAAAAAAGTTTTAACGGATAAGAAGACGAACCTTCTCGTGGATCCCTCCGCTGAAACAAGCCGGTTTGAGAATCCTCGTTGAATTCAAAATTTAACATCTTTCCAAGCCTGAGTCTGAATACCTCCAGGTCAGGGTGAGCGTCACACATGGATACCCCTTCTGCCTGACACGCTGCCATGGAATCGAATATCATCGTCCCTTTCCCAGAACCCTTCTATGCATAAGCTTACCAGGTCAAAGAGATGATTTCTCGTCGTACCTTGGGCCCAAGAAGCACAAAATAATGACCAGGCTCTTGACCTTGAACGATACGGTCGATGGTATCCTGTTCTTTTCGTCGCATGTTCTCTGTCCAGGGTATGTCTTCGTCAAACTCGAGCTCCTCTTCTTTATTGTTAATTGAAGCCGCTCGTTTCGTTTGGTGAGTAGCAAGCTCGAGAGCAGGGTCGTAACCTGCCGCGAAAGCATCCTCTATCTGTTCGCAGTTTCAATGTATCATTTGAAATAATATATGGAGGTAGGGTACCTTGTCCAAGACACGCTTTTTGTACCAAGCTACATACGCAACTCCTCCACCGAATACTTGAACAGAACTGAGATAAGGAGCGGAATTATGAGGCGGTATAGCGCTCACCCATCGCCAATCCAATCATGGTTGTTAATGCAGCGTCTAAGAGAGGTGAGTTTGTGAAGGAAAAGGCGCTGCCTGTTCCACCGATACTGGGCCCTGCCCCTCCTCCAGGTGGATTAAACGGAACGCTAATGGCGGCGCTCCCTTCATGGACTTCATGGCGAGCGTTATGCCCGTCTAATATGGGCTGGTCAGTTCCTGAGACCGGAGTTGTTGGCGTCTTTGCCTTTTGTGTAGGCGCCTGTGGTGATCGCTGACTATAGAAACGGCCTGCTGTATATGGACTCGAGCGCTTCGTTAGGGTGTATGCTGCAAAAGTCCGAGGAATGGATGAAACACTAAAAGAACGAAGGGTGAAGGATCTGACGGCTGGAGCGACCATGCCCCGGTATTTGGTGGTGAACAGCAGGAGTAGAGCCCGCTTGCTGTTTGTCACTGCCTTGCTTGGACGGCGCGTCGTCCACGACCCTGAACGTCACGCCTTGACTTATTATGTACCCATTCATCAGACTCGTCTTTGCCATCCGCCATATATTCCAAGAATCTCTCATTCCTCTTCCTTGGCTTGCCGCCCTCCAGGCATAAGTACATCCGACTCTTGAAGCTATTATGTCTCCGACGATGGCCGAACAGAGTATGCTTGATCGGCTAACTCATACATAAGAGGTATAGTCTTGTAACGTCCTGTCAAGTCAAATGTTTATAGCACGGTAAAGCGAAGCTGATATATATAATGACAGCAGGCTTACTTCACTCTTCAGGCCATCTACCCCACACTATCTCAGCAAGATGCAAATCAGGCTGGGACTCGTTTTCTCGTCGCTGACGATTTCCGTCCTCGCTGGCTCAATGCTGGTGGTTGAAGAATGTAGGAAAGGATCCATCGTCAAACAATCGACTTTACGCGCTGGTAAAGATATTGTTGCGGTTGCAACTCACCAATGCACAACAGCAGATTTCCAGCCCTTGGCGGCACAATTCGCTACAGCCAATGTCGAGAAGTGTGACAAATCTATAGATGCCTGTAAGTAAGAAACAATTTCACCTCACTATTATTCTCTTATACGATGATTGGACAGGCGCCATAAGCTGCAACAGCACTCTTCCACAACCTGTCGAAGCAGATTGTGACGCGCTTGTTGTGGCTTTGAATCATGTTCAGAGTATGTATGATCATATCTTGCACATGTATTCCTGAACTTACCCTTGAGTGCTTCACGAAGATGATACCTTCACTGCGCCTCCTCTGACATTTACCAAGTTCTCTCTCCGCACCTGCAGTTTCACATACACAAACTTTGATCGCGTCTCTCCGTATGACGTTTGCATGGTCCAGTTTGTACGTTCATATCTTCTGGGCCCATATGCATTACTCAGCCAAAATTTGACCTTGCTTAAGACGATGCAAGCACTTACTAGTGATCTTGTCTGTCGTGCATCATCGTCCGACGCTGTCTTGACTGGCAAGTGCACTGCTCCAGGAGGCACCAACAATACTTGGCTTGTCGAGTGAGTCTGTCCTTTTGACCTGGTTCTCCTGCTGAGAATAACCTCAAACTTGTAGGGTGACCCAGACTTGAGGGAGAAATTTTGGGATATACAACAGAATTTTGCTTCTCGACGAATTTCATATATGCTACTATCGCACTTGGCTTTCCCAGTAAATTGTGTATTGGATGGTATGATTGAATATTTTACTCCTCGATTATAGTGTGCTTCCGTTTCGAACGCAGGGGCACCCCATCAACTTCAAGCTCATTTTCTCTGTTCTGCCCGTCTTCCTCGACGTGCTTGAATCTATGGAAAACCTCGTAGGGTGAACAATGCCCGTCAATATTATCATCGGGACACACCTCAAAGCAATGTTACGTCGGTCGTCTGCCATCTGCTGCTCCTTCTCCAGCCGATCCAGCTCGAAAGCATGCTTTCTCCAAGCGTCGATATTCGACGAATCCATATTACCAGTTCCGTCCAGAATCGTCCTGTCACTCTTCATTGTACCATACAATGTCTGCATCGTTCGACGCAAGCGAGCGAAACCCTCCACTTTGCGCATAGCACGACCACACGTTTTGGCCGCGAATTGCATAAGGGCTTCGGTCTCGTCTAAGTCCCCATGAATTTTTGCTGCTTCGTTCGCAAGGTTTGCAAGTTGCCGTCGAACACGACGAGCACCTTTGAAACAGTAAACATGCGGAGGCGGGCTACGATCGCGGGGTGGATGGAGCTGAGGAGGATCAGGCCTGGGGCTAGGGGACTGACTGTTGAGGTGCGATGGTTGATTGTGGTGTACGTCCTGCACCCAATTTCGAACTGATTCATTCGTGCTATCGTGATCGGTACCAATTCTTTGCTTCTCTGCAAGGGAAAAGATTAGGACAGAGCACTGGTACACAGATTCAAAACTTACTTGATGGTCGTGGTGAGGAACTAAGATCGTTCATCAATGGTTGTCCTTTGGCATTGGGAGGAGACCGTTGGAGTCTATCCAACCCGTCAATCACAAAGTCAGAACCAGGCAGGACAGACTCAACTGACCGTGGAATGCCATCTGGATACCTTCTCACAAGGAGATTGACTATGGCATCCTTTTTGCCATTCGCCTTGAGGCCCTCTCTCTAGAAATAACGAGATAATTATCCATGAGACGTTAGGTTCAAACTGACGCTCGCCTTCGCAAGTTGCTGGAGGGCTTGATATTTCAGTCCAGAGAGATCACTTCGAGTAAGAAGGGACATGCTAAAAGTGGGGTGAATAAAGAACGGAGCGATGATATATTTTGTGCATGCGCCATCTGAAGGGTATTGTTCGCTGCATCGACCTGTTCCAAATCAGGCTTGTTAGTTTGAAATGATTTGCCGCATCAATGCATCAACCTTCCTTCAATTGTGGCCAACAGTGGACAATCTCGTGGATACTAGCTGGTTGACAATGACAACAGCACAATAGAACGGACGAAACGAAACTATTGTCTACGGATTGCCCATCTCGGCAACTGTAGTATAGACACAGGCTGGCCCAACACAGCTGGACCTGCTAGATGACGGTTGGGGCTATGCTCTCTCCGACTCCTCAATTGGGACTTGAACACTATGCATATGGTTTGACCAGGCTGATGCTCATGGGTTCCATTGTCTTCTAATCCTATATGAGCCTTTTGGACCTATCACTTACCCCTTTTCCCTCACCGTCCACTTTTCCACAATGATGAACAAGGAAACGACTTCTCCCCCTCCTCGACGTTCGAAACGTAGCAAAGGTAAAACGGTATGCTCCTTGTGTTCTAGCACGTATCGCCCAAAACTAACATCATCTCATAAGAACAAAGGTTTTTCAAACCTTACAAAAGTGCGCAGAACACGGCACAAAAACAAACACATCGACGATAAAGGCACGGCGGCAGATAGGCCTTCCGTACGACAAGAATTTGTAGGAAAAGAGGGTCAAGATACTCATTCTGGCGCCATGGAACAGTCGCTTCATGGTAGTGAGTCTTCTTTAAGTCGACGTCCACCACATGTCTGGAACTGTATGACTCCCCACAGATGAATATCGTCAAGATACTTCCTTGGAGGATGTTCAATCATTGCGTGGGGGTGAGCTATCACTGACCCCTACGCTGTTATGACCTCTCAGGAAATATTCTAGACATGACAGGTACCGGAGCAAACGCAGACACTAGCATATTCATTGGACAGCCTGTCAGCAACCGTGGTGAGCGACCTCAATCTTCAGTCATGTGTTAATTCTTATTATGAAAAGCAGAGCAGCCACACGAGAGGCGCTTAGATACTGATAACTTCGCCCCTTCTTCGTCGCCATCGAAATCTGCATCTAGTGTATATTCATTTGGTACGCCGGCCAGTTCGTGGGCATCTCCCATTAGGGATGTCAGGTTGACATCCCTTCCGATACGTCCTGATCTGGATGCCATCCTACGACATACCGTTGAAGATATGAACACTACTAGCAGCCGGGACTTGGCTGATCTGAATCGTATAAAAGCGCTTGCTTCCATGGCCAAGGGTTTACTTGCTCAAGCCGAGGTGCTGCGTAGCTCACTCAGGGCAGAGAAAGGCAATAGGGAGCGACTAGAAAAATATGTCGCAACCTGGAGAAAGGTCCCCCCTCGATGGACTGTGCATGATGTATACCATGGAGAATACCTCGTTCGGAGTGGCCCAGACGGTGGAATAGGTTTTGATACACACGGAAGGCCTTGGGAGGTCGACATCGATGATCTCGATGATGACGCACAATTGTGAGTTCTTTTTTTTTACAATATTTATTGCACCAACTTACTATTCCATGGTAGGGTTGAACCCATATATCCTCTAGAACCAGGATCCCAGGGTCCTTTCCACATACGTCATCGCCAATCGGAGCCAAGACCGGAAGCTGGGTGGGTTATCAGATTTTCGTGCTTTGTTCGAGCTGTTATTCATTGGTCGTTTCAGTAGTTCCGCGGGAGTGCTACTATCCACCAGGACTGGCTTAAAGCGTCGCAGGGAGGAAATAGGAGAAGCGGTCAGTGAAGAAGAGGGTAGATACCAGCATTCTTTCCGGTCTCGGGACCGCAGCGCCCGCCTTGCGTCCTGAATGAACTAATGACTGGATCGCCGAGTCGCTGCCCGTTAATATAGGAAAGACAGTGCTGAGTCCTAAGATAAAGGCCAAACTAATTTATGCCTCAGTTGTGAAATCTTTTGAAACATCAAAACGTGTTGGAGATAGACCCCTCGGCATGGTTATTACATCGGTCCAAAGATAGAGAGTGGTAACCAAGTGGCTTGGAGTTTGTAAAATCATCATCTTCTATGTGCGCCACGGCCCGCCATGTTGCTACCTTCTTGTTGCGCGTAGTGACCGTTATATGGGGAAGTCTGACGTGGTGGATATTGCTGCTCTGGTGACTGCGCTCCCAGGCTTTGGTAGGCGGGGTATTGTACCTGAAGTTCTGGTGACTGGGAGGGCGAATATGCCGGGGTTTGCTCTGGTGGGTACGGCGAATAACTTCTTTCCTGAGGTCGGTGTGTTGGTGCCTCCCTACTGCTTCCCAGCGGGTCCTGGTACAGGGATGGGGGAATAGAAAGGCTCAGCTGAGATGCTCCTGGCTGCGAGAAGTAATCACGCGAGTTAAGCAATGGGAGCTCGATATCAGATTTTGAGGGGTGATGCGTCCCACCAGTGATATACTGATCATATCCGGGAAGTTTTGAAAGCGAAGGAGAGCTTCCATGGTACTGCGACTTGGCAGAGTCCGGCCCTTCAAGCATAGCAGTCGATGCCATGGATCGTGCATCCCAATCCAATTCGCCACGATCCCGTTGATATAATGCTGGGTCATATTCCAAATCGTTCTATTGCCCATTGAATTAGGAAATTTCCAAACGAACAGTTACGCTGAAACTTACTTGAGAAATGGCAGCAATCTTGATACCGCCGGGAACGACTTGAGCTTCCAGTTTCTGTCCACCATATTCATCCATCTTGGCTTCATCCTTCCCAAGTCGCCCTCGGTATACCTGACCCAATAATGGCATCATCTTCGCGTGTAACATCGGTGTGAATAGATCGGCATGAAGTGCAGGATGGCCGAAACGCCTCTCCAGCCGGTTGCCTCTAGCATCAGAGCGCTCGGAGTGAACTCGAGCTAGCCTAATCTCCTCATCTGTCGGAGTGTAGTATTGGAATGCGGGTAGGTATGTGCGGTTGATGTAAAACTTGTAAGCAATAATGAACAATATGGGGGGTATGGTCGATAGCCACTGAAGAGATTTGAAACGATATTGAAGGCCGATTGCTATCCAGACATTGTCAAATTAAGGTCAAACTACCTTAAAAGCCGTGGGAAGCTTGCTTACTTAGGACCATTAGCAGTTGCATTAGGATAGCAGAAAAAAGTAGACGGTTGATAACGACGTTCCATAGGCGCTAATTATGATATAAAGTTAGATATGGCTGTGAGTTAAAGAACCCATAAACTTACACCTCCCGATTCAACCTTGGAAACGAACACAAACATCAGCTGATACTTATGTACAAACGAACCGATCCAGAAGACAATAGCTGCAGCGACAGGGACCAAAGGTGCGAGAGGCGCGAACACTAATCCCACGGCGCCCATGAACAACTAAATGGGTAGTGAATACGGACGTAAGGAGTATATGAGTTGAGTGGCACTGACAACATTTGAACTACGGGATTGCATGGTGAGATATTGAACGAACATGACAAAGGTTTGACGTGACTCACTAATAGATAGAATACTGGAACTCAGGGGGTTGCGTCCATTCCCTGATGTCACGAGGCGTCCTCCCAAAGGCGCTGAATATAATTTGAGTTCGACTCCAATATTCGAATGAAAACTCGAAGAACGGACTGTGTTTTGAAAGAGATCCAGACCAGATTAATGATCTGTGCCAGGTCAAAGACGACAAGAAACCCTCGAAGGCTGATGGGTAAAAATATGAGCTCGTTGGAAGGAAATATAGTGATTGAATACTAACGGGAAGAAAGTCAACCAATACGATGCCTGGTTAATATACGTCCGATGAACTGTTTCAGGGAGTGCTGAATAGAACAAGAAGTCAGGAGTCCACGTCCTCTGCAAAAAAAATGAACGTCTTACTTCCTAAGTTGTTGACGATCTCTTGGAAGCTGGCTTTCCGACCAATCTGCTCTATAACCTCTTTCACAGAATCTAAAGATTGTTGGCTTATGTGCCGTGATCATTGAACAAGAGCAATTGGCTTACTGAAGATAACACCAATAAGCGTGAAGATGACAAGCTGACTGATCACCAAGAAGCTGAAGTAACGAGCGATGACGTTTCGATCCAACTTGGAGTGTGTCAGAGCTCCCATGTACTACGAACGAAGGATGAGAATGTATCTCGATGCACGGAGGCAAACAGCTCACTTGTGTCAGCCAACGCATAATGATTGGGAGGAAAAACCCAAACAAGCCGGAGACTGTTGGA
The DNA here is from genome assembly GCA_018850275.1 of Tephrocybe sp. 9174TJB. Taxonomy (NCBI): domain Eukaryota; kingdom Fungi; phylum Basidiomycota; class Agaricomycetes; order Agaricales; family Lyophyllaceae; genus Tephrocybe; species Tephrocybe sp. 9174TJB. The sequence goes on from JABAJT010000012.1 coordinate 58,139, forward strand.
GGAAGCACACCAGAAATGAATGCGAATGTGCCAGGCGATGCATTTCCCCAATCATCGAGGAAAGGGACGTAAACTCGGAGCTGAAAAAGCCATGTAATTAGGAAAGGAGAAATAAGGGTTTAAAAAAATTGTTGTACTGACAGATTCAAGATTGGCAAGGATAGAAATGATAAAAAGCGGTACGGTATTAAAGAAACAAACAGCTGCCAACCAGATAAAGCCGATAACCCTCTTGCGGAATAGCTCCCCTTCAGATTTGTTCATATTCTCCCAGACCTATGAACGGGAGCCTCGTTAACCAGCTTTTCAGAGGTAAGAGCTGGGCACTATACATACAATGTCTTTGGGGTTTGGGGCGAGTTCGATCTTCGTGCCTTTTGGATGTTTACTCTGTAGAGCCTTCGCTACGACATGGGCGTAGGGAACAGCAGCCATGCTAGCAAAACCATAATTTTCTGCTTTACGTGTGTCAATTTGTCGACGGTACTCTTCAATGGCTCCTTCGGTACGTTGAAGCTTCGCACTACGTGGGACAGATGTTTGTGAGGATCAACGAATGCGATGATATTTAAAGACTAACGTGTAATGCTCAATCGCATCCTTTTTCATCCCTCCAATACCACAGGTCGCACCAACTCGGATTGTCGGACGTTTCTTCCCCAATTTCCCACCCTTCAAATATTTGACAAGTACCGCTTCAAACTCCCTGACAGTGGAGTTATGATACTCGATCAGCTGAGGGAGTTTCCCGACTTTACGGCCAATGTGTACACTGGTCGTCGGATAAGGGACTTTTGTTGATTCGAAGATAGCCTTGAGCCCTTCATCACTCTGGTTCTTCTTTGGGACGCGTCGGACTGTAAGGGTGCGGGCGTAGAAAGACTCGAGATACTCTGGTGACCTGAACCAAGTGTGGCGAAGTCTGATCATCTCTCTCCAATGGATATGAACGAGACCGATTATCATCAAGGTGACGAGGTACGTCACTGCGACGTGTGCATAAAGAAGATTGCCGCGGACGTCCCGGATAGTCAAGATACTGAGAATATCTCTCTTCTTGGTGTCGATGTTTTTGAGGTTGTAGGTGACGTTGATAGGGATAAGGACCGAACATGCAAGGCCCGCAATGCCGAGAAAGAGCCAGCGCATAAGACGGTTGAACCGAAGGAATGCAACGGCATCTAAGCCAATTTTATCTAGGAGCTCTGGCTCTTTGGTGTGTATCAAGGGGGGGAGCCAGCCAAAGATAGAGTCTGATATTCGCGGAGGAGGTTTGTTTCCGACGTGGTATTTGACCTTTGGCTCGTATATAATCTAGAATGAGGCATAAGATGGATAGTTAGAATGTCTGTTAGAGGCTCATACTTTGTTCTTGGGGCGTAGGACGTTGAAAGCAAGGATGGTCGCAAACTGTAGGCAATATTGCGGGGCTCTGAGCGCTTCCAGCGAGATTAAAGTGACAGATTAACATACCGAGACACCACTCATTAACGCGACCTGTAATCCTACTGCCACGGGCGCCAGCGTCCGGGAGTTATCACTGAAGATCTTGCCAGCTTCATCTGCGACGCCCGACATGTGGGCAAACTAAGAAATTAAAATGAAGAAAAATAAGCTGAGATAAGGTCGTGAAGTGAAAAGAGTGAGCGGAATCGCAAGCCGAGCCGTTGGTGGTGGAGTGTCCAAGCCAAGGAGTAGAAAACGTGGTAGTCATTGCTTGTACCCGTTGCCAAGCTTTTTTGTTTGCCGTGGCGGCAATCAATTTAGCAAGAACGGCCATTGTTCTCCGGCCTGTCTCAATGCAAAAGGCTGTTGTGTTACAACAATTGCATACAATTGAACAAGACGTCAGAATTGTTGATAACTATAGTCTTAGACTAATGACTTGGAAATATACCTGACCACAACCGTCGATTCCTCAATTGTGCCGCATCAAATACTCACACAGGTGCATCATGATTCATCCCTGACAAGAAGTGGAGCAAATTTTGTAGCTGAGTGGCGTATGTGGCGACTTGCGAAGTAAATTGAGCCGCAGTCAATGAAATAGATATAGTCTCATGGCTATATAACAGCACAATGTCCCCTTGCGTCTC